>APFE031263355.1:211155-256013 GCA_000404065.3 Pinus taeda | reverse complement strand
TTCCAAAATTTGGGGAGGTCGTGTTTCGTATCGCTTCCCATTTTGGAAACTCGTACCCGTTTCCCCGTTTCGTGCAACTTAGCAAAAATGTAAAGTTTTTTGCAAATAGAGGCCCCCATCAAAAGCGTAGCGCCGGTGGTGCTACGCACCTGCCAAAAAAACCTGGTTTTTGCCTCAAAAATTCAAAAATGACAAAAACTTCACCAAATTTCTTGAAATTTGGCATGAGTGATCCTCTTTATGTGCTATGTTGGGCCAATGATGCTTCAGCCAAGATCTTGAGTTTGTCTTGCTCTTTTTTAACTTTCAAAGCTCTCCTTAACTTGGCTTTTAGGCTTCTTATCCTTGTCTTGCAAATTTTATTCCAGGCCAAATAGTGATAAGTCATGTGGCGCAACATTTTCTTCTCCTTGTTAGCCTTGTCCAGCAACTTCTCAAGGTGGATATTCACTCTTTCCAACCATGATTCTCAGTCAGCCTCTATTTCTTGCTCTAGTGAAGTTAGCTTGATTTTCCTTCTTTTTGCCAATTGACGCTTTTCCCTTATGGTTTGCAGCTCCATGATTGTTTGTTTGTCCTCAAATTCCTTGTTCTGTTGCTCAAGGTAATTAATGATCCATTTAGCCCTCTCAAGGTCAAGTGATAGGCTTTGGACCTCAGCTTCCTTCTCCTTGATGATCTCATCCTTGAGTCTTGAGCTTTGGGAGCCCAAATCAGTGTCCTGTTCCTCAATCAAAATGAAATCCTTGTCTTGGCCTTCAAAAGGCCCTTCATTATGCAATGGTTTCTTTCCTCTATCCTGTACCTGCTCTGTTGAAGAAGGCAAAGCCCCTTTCACCCCAGGTGAAGATAGCATTTGCGTATTGTCTGGTGAATAGAACGAGACCCTTTCCACCCCTGGTGGAGATAATACTCGTTTGGCAGCTGCAAATAATCTCCTTGTGCCTTTCTCATAAGTGACAAACGCTAGCACACTTATAGATTTAGTCTCATGAACATCTGGTTGGTTTGAAGGCCCTCCTTCCTCTTGAAGCACCGATGGAGTCACCTGAGGGCTTTTGAAGACCTCATGTGTAATGAAAGTATCCCATGAAATATTCAGCGGATGCAAAACAACAATTTTAATCAATGAGAAATGGTAAATACTACTGAATTGCTGAGGAAGAGGTTTCCTTTGCACATAATGAGCCATCTTCTCAATATTCCTGCATTTAAAGTATGGGAGATTCATCATCCTCACTCTTGTGAAATGCATTAGCAATTTGACATGGTATGTATATAGACAAGAAAACCTTCCTTCACAGGTGAAATATTTGATGATGAGTTTCATGATGTTGGGTTGTGTTATATTCTTTCCACGACTAACTTACGTAGTGAATTGGGGGGTTAGAGGGGGGGCGGAGCCCCCCTTTCGTTGCGCCGATTGTGCAGCGAGGGGGTCACAGGGGGGGCAGCAGCCCCCCCTGTTCGGGGGGTTTGAGGGGGGCGGGTAGCCCTCTACGGGTTCGGGGCAGCGCCGCGAGAAAAATATTATTTGGAACCCTATAAATTAGGTTGGGCGAATCTACCTATGGTTTTCCGGTACCATGGTAATTAGATGCTTACGAACAATAGTATAAATATGTATTGTAAATTGAAAGGAATAATACATGAAAAACAATCAAGCTGGTAGTCTCGGTTTTGAGATCCAGTGGGAAATCTCTGTGTAATAGTGTGTTTTATGTGGTTATGGCTCTCGCCATTCTTTTGTTTTTCCTGTGATTAACGAATTCGTATGCCAAGAGTAATTTCTGTATGGGGTTAAAACCTACAATTATAGATTCAGAGGCTGTTTTGGCTTAAGGGGACGCCTTTGTTGCTGAAGGGCTTTCGCTCTGGGCCCTGTGGTAGACCCTGTTTCCAGAATGGGAGATCTGCGAGGATCAAATTCTGGATAGGTAGAAAAGAAGATCGGTGAGCAGGCGGAAACGATAGAGATTGGGAGAAGTTCAATGGTCAGAGTTTTTGAGTTGTGGAAACTCAAGAGAGAGGATCTGTTGGTGGATAAAGATCAGTGGATCGCAGTAGATCCGGGTACTAAACCAACGGGAGTGACCGATGAAGAATGGAAGAAGCTGGATCGGAAGGCAAAGAGCACAATACGATTGTGTGTTTCATTTACAAACCCACTTTTTTAAAGTCTCTTTCACTTTGCTTTTAAAAGCTCTGTTTTTCATTTTGCAGTTTGACTGTTCTTGATCACTTGATGAATTGATGCATTGATGTTTTTGTTTCTTGCAGTAGCTGGAGTTGGCAAGGTGACAAAGGGCAGTAGCTCTGAACTTATTACATATAGAAAAAATTAAAATTACATAAAATTTTATACATAGAAAGTAAAACTCTGTTTTACCTCAAAACAGGGTTTTGAGGAAAAACTCACTTATTGAGTATATCATTATTGAAATTTTGATCTCGTGACCTTATTAGACCTCCTCATGTGCCTGCTGACCGTTATTGAGCTTTTACATGACTATGGTGGCAAACCCTAGACCTAATGAGACCTAAAACCCTAAAAATGGCTTTTGCAAATGTAATGACAAAAGATGACTATAAATGACCTGAACTTGTGAAAATAGGCCAGCAGGTAAAGACCATGAGGGAAATTTGATAATAAACCACTACCATCAGTTGATCCATGACCTAATGGGATGCAGCTGATCGGATGGGACACCTAAAATGCATGCAAAAAGAGAATTTGATCACTGATGAAGGGATGAAGATACCGACACTAACATTGGCTCCAATGGGGATGGTAGCTCCTGGGAGGTGCCAAAAACTACAGATCTCTGGAAAGCAGATAGTGCCTCTTCCATTGGGCTAAATGGAGTCAATAACTTCAGCAAACTCAAACCGATATCTTGACTCAAAACTGACTCAATTACAAGACTGAAAACTGACTCAAATAACCCACACTAAGTAATCAAAAACTAACATCAGAACTTCGGTTTTATAGTCTTCACTTCAGGCCCCAAACTGAATGAATGACGATAGTACACACTTTGCAATGAAGGAAATAAAATGGTATGTACAGTGACAAATTATGACAGCAGAAAATTTCTCAAAGATAATACCGTTTCAGCAGGCGACCATTGATCGCCCCTCCTAGACAATCTTCCCCATTCATTTCTTTGAGGAAAAAAGCTTTTTGACCTCAATATGCAACAATTCTATATGGTCCTTTCCACAGATTCTCAAACTTTTCGTGCTTGCCTTTGTCCTCGTTTCTAGCATCCCACTTAAGCACTATGTCTTCAATCTGAAACTTATTTGCCTTTGCCTTCCGATCATAGATTTTCTTAATTCTCTCTTGCAGCCTGTAATGCCCCACTTAAATCTTATCCTACAATTTTGTTAATGTTTACATTATTTGAAAATATTGAAAATATTGGTCTAATATAAAATTCATGATTTCCATTATTCAAATTCCCCACTTACCTTCTCAAATTGAATATTAGGTAGGATATGGTTTCCTTCCATTATTTCATAATATATGTATTCATTTCACATTACCCAATGTACCCTCACATTCATTAAGGAGAAGACATGGTCCTCTCCATGTAATTACATCTCACATTCCCCAATGTACCTTCACATTTACTTGGGAGAAGACATAGTCCTCTTCATCTTATCATCAATATATATATATTGCTTTCACATTCCCAAATGTACTTTTCAGATTTACTTCGGAGAAGACATGATCCTTTCCCATTAAATTCTCAATTTTATATTCATCTCACATTTCCAAATGTACTCCTAGATTACTTGGGAGAAGAGAAGTTAACTATAGGGATGGGTGAGAAGTGAATGACATTAATGAGAGGTGGTTGAGATGGAGAAGGGAAGGAGGGTATAAAAAGGGAAGGGGGAAGGGAGAAAAGGGGCGTTTTTGGGGAGGTTTTGCTTATGATGGTGGGGGTTGGTTGTGATTGTTTGGAATTGTTATGATTTTGGGGAGACCTTGGAAACCTATGGAGGTTTCTTGGGTTGGAGAGGAGGAAAGTATTGTTATCTAGTTTTGCACATTCTTCTTGAGGACACACTATATCTGGTTGGACTTGGGCACGGAGGGCTAGGGAACCTGTGGAGGTTTCCTGGGCTAGGAATTTGTTTCCTAGTTGGTTGGACGGTAAATCCGGTTGGGTCGGTGAGAAGGAGCGTTCAGCTGGAGCTATACGACAAAGGTATCGTCATCAACCGTCGGAACAGGTATTTTTCCATGGACTACTCTTGTTAAGTTGATATCAATGGAATGCTCACCTTAATTTATGTTGCTTATGATAAAATGATAAGATGTTAAATGTTTAAATCTTTGTGAGAAGGTCAGCAAGCTCCTTTTATTACTTTTAAATCAACAAGAAAATAGATCTGTTAGTGTATATTACTTGAGGCTCTAATAATAGGAATCTGGTTCTTACAGTCATAGCTTGTATCCATGCATCTCTTTCTACTAAGCTAGCCTGATGTTGTATTCTCATTTGTTCAAATTCCTGCTGGAGCTGGGCTACTTGTAATTATGCTTGTTGATTGGATTTTTCCTGAGCTAATTTTTGTTCTAACAGCATAATTCTTTGTTCCTGTTCATTAAGCAGCATTTGGACCTTTGTCGCTTTGTCAATACTTGTTGTGGCATAGGCTCCTACGAATTGCGACAATTTTGTGAGATTTTCATATGGGTCCATGGGCAAGTCTTTCCAAATGATGTTCATTGGTTCATTTCAGAAGTTGTAACAACTATAGCATCCAACTTTATTTTCTTCCTTTGTCTCTTGACCAGAGCTTTGTGGGTAGGACTATAAAATACATCTAGTGGAGGTATTTCTTCAACTCTCAAAACAATTTCTGAAGTAAGAGTAGCAAGAATGATTTCAACATCCTAAGTGCCCTTATCTCCTTCCTCTATTGTTTCCAAATTTGACTTGTGTTGGGTTTGATTAGGAGTCTGTATCTCGAATGTTTGCTCAGAGTTTGATTCTATGTTAATATTTTTGTTGAATTGTTCCCATTCTTGTTCCAAGTCAATAATTGGGCTTTTACCTGACTGAGTTGATGTAGAGGCAATTTTCTCTTGTTTCTTTCCTGAGGTTTGCTCAGTCGTATCTTCTGTAGTTCTAGCTATGTCCTTCTCAGACTATTTATTTGTGTTTCCTCCTCCATTTTGAGACTGCTTCTTTAAGTGCTCTAACTCATGCATAGATCTCTCTTGGGTTTCTTCTTTAGAGTTTTCTACAAAGCTATCCTCCAAGATTACACTGGGAGTTGGCTCCCTTATTGGTTCTATCTGTAGTAGGTCCAATGGGACCTTCAATAATATTTTTTCCCTATACACATGGAAAGCCCCAAGATCATCTACGGTTAAAAGTATTGATGCCAAATGCAACACTTGTGAATATGTTTTTGCCTATAGAAAGAGGTAATCAAAGGCATCCCCTTCGTGGGTGAACTACTTTAATTTTACCATAGTAGTAAAATCCTTAACAGTGTCATTTGGGTCATACTTCCTTCCCGGAAGTGTAGCACAAATGCACCACATTGTAATGGGAATGTAGGCCAAATTGCATTCTTCTGCTCTTTTAGTCCTCTACTTAATCCACCTTACCCTGTTGTTTATTTCTCTGGCCATTAATTTTTCGGAGATGTAATATGGGGGAACATGCGATGAATCGATGCTCCTGAATACTCTAATGTAGGTAAAGGTTTCTTCACCAAACCATCTAGCTATTGGCAATATATCTACCTCAGCCTCTTTAGAAAACCTAGGGGTGGTTCGGTTGTACAGTTCTTTATGGATGGGTAGCATAAATCCTTGACATATTTTATAAAAATGGGGGTGAAATTGAGATTCCCACAAAATATTATGGTACATATGGATGGGAAGTGGGTCCTGTATAGTCCACTTCCATCCCATATTGGAAAATTTAGAACTAAAGTAGATTGCATCCATTACAAAAGCACTCATGAAAAGGGGGGAAACACTCTTAGAGAAGAATTTCTATTCCTTCTATATTCTATAATAGCCTTAGCCAAATTTGTTGTGAGAGAGAACACCCTAGGGTCTTGGGTTCAAAACCCCAACAGAGCGGAGGGAAAACAGCAGTAAGAAATGCTCAAACAAACAATCTAAATGCTTATTCTATTGAACTGGGAAGAATTTTCCTTACTCGGAGGCCTTACATTTAGGTAGATCCCGCGGGGTGTAAACCCTCTGCTTCTCCTGATGCCTTTGAAACCTATAAATTATTCAAGCAAATCATATATAGCAGTATAAACATAAAGCATATTCATGATATATACATTAGATCATACAAATGAATGAATAATTACGCATTAATAAAATATTTATAAACAAATCACAATATATATCAATTCATAAACACAATTAATAGCAGGAATAGAACAACATTTATTTATTGATCTAAGCTACAAGAAAGGTGGAAAACTACAACCTGAGTCTTCCTCCAGCTCCAAGAGGAACCGTCCTCTGGATCCGTCCTTTCCCAGCCTCATCAATCTTCTTCCATCATCATACACAAGGATATCATAAGAGGGATGAAGGATATATCAAAAGAGGAAACAAGGGTTTCCTAAAGCTTTGAGGAGTGCAGGAGGCACAAGGATTTCATTAGAATTGATCAGGGATCAATTAACTATAATATCAATATGTCATTTCTTATCCCTTAAGGCATTCCCATGGAGGTTTATTTAGACTTCTCCAAATTAGTTTTTTCTGTTGGGAAACAGTTGGACCACGGGCTATAGTAGGTGAGTAACAGGTAAAACCCATCAAATCCGCCTAAAATTAAGGTTATATATTATTTTTAAGTATTTTAACACATATACACAGGTTGGGCAAGTGCTGACCCACATGTACACACTTTTAACACAGGGAAAAGTAGTGTATAGGAGATAAAACACTATTTTTTAGATTTTGGACCAAGTCTAGAAAGGAAGGGTTGCCCTATGCCATAACCAAAGCATCAAATCTACCAAGAGTGGTAAATGGTGCTATAACAAAATTGTCTAGTAGAATATGAGCCCAGTTCATTATTGTTGCATTCACTACTACATCTATTAATTGGAGAAATTTTGGGGAAAACTTGGTGTTATCAGGTTTACTGAACAATCTACATAGCATTGCTACTACTAAAGTATGACAAGGAGAAATGGATGTCATAGAGTGCATACTCGTTTTATCCCATTTGAGCTTGCCTTCATTTGTTGTCCAGGTTTGCGTGACGTATGTCAGGCCTTCATTTTCTTTGGAAAATTGCTCAAGGAATTGTTTGTTGTAGAGCTTCTGTGGCTCTGGTAACTGGTACATTAGTCATAGGTTGCTGTTGAAAAGACCCCATGAGCTCTTGCCTGTCACTCCTGAATGTTCGTTCTACAATGTCTACCTCATCAATTACCCATTTGACCATGTCCGTATATGGGATTATCTTTGGTCGTGCAGCTATGCGGTGCAGGAAAAGCATGTCATTTCAAAATAGGAGGCATTAGATGACTCCTGGGCATCTGTCATGGCCTCTATTTCCAGTGGCCTTGGGGGCTCCTCTTCTAACAAGTTGTACATGGCCCTCCATGTCATAGTTCTTCCGTCTCTACTACATGTAGTATTAGAGAAAAGAGGGACCATTTCTGATTTCTTGGACGCAGCTGCCTTTCCCTTCTTTCCCATTGTTTCTAACAATGTTCCCTATGGGTTTTCCTAAAATGGAGCAAAGCAGAAGTTATCAAATAAACACAAGAATGATAATGAGAATGTATGATATAGATAACCTGAAAAGATGACAAGAAAGGAATTTTAATAAAATGTAGATGAAAAGATATTGTATCACATCGAGCCAATTTTTAAGATAAATGCCATTAACCTATATTAAATAGCCACTAATGGTCCCTTATCGCTACCTTTATTGCTCATTAATGTACCACATCACAAAATAGGAAGGAAAACTTTTAAGGTGGTGGACTTAAGCTGCGAGAATGTTGATTTTGTGATTGCAATGCAATATTGCAAATCACATTATTGCATATTTGATTGTGTGCTTTCTCAAAGTTCTTTAGGATTCTGTGGGATGTGAGATGCGGGATAAGCAGTATATTCTTGCATAGTTTGTTTGAAAGAGTAATTACCTTATAAAGTGATTTTCACTACATGGCGGACTTAAGTACCATTTATGACATTGGCTTCTATTGGGTTCAGGCTTCTATCACATTTCACAATATTGCGCAGTTCGTAAGATTTAGTCCTTTTTAAGTATCTTGACGCGATGCAATAAGGTTGACTTGTCCTATCGCAATATCGCATTTCACATGTTTCAACATGCTTTGTGGGTTTGCATCCTTTGTGAGAGCCAATGTGCAATAGGAAATGCCATAGGTCTTAGCTTTAAATGAAAAACCCAATGGTATTTAAGTTAGGCACAGTGATCCTTTTTTATCGCAATTTATCGGTTTTGCTTGTTGACAAGGTTTTTGACACTCTTGGTCCAACGATATGAGAAAAGACAAGAATTGCTAGTTTTCAAAGGGTTTTGACTTGATATCTTGCTTTATTCTTAAAAAAGATTAAAAGAAAGTGTCTAACTGCTAAATTTCGTTTTGAAGGATTTTATCAAGGGTCCCTATTTATTAATATAATATGATCTATTACATCAATAAACAGGGGGTTGTTGAATAGCACAATAATTGGTGATTCACTGGAAGAACCAGTTATCTCTAACATTTTTTTGAAATTTCTAAGAATTTCCAAAATAAAGGTAGTCCAGAAAATAAAAATACATGAAATATAAGATAAGTAACATTTCTCTGAATAATAAAAAACAAAATCTACTTAATTATAATCCATTTGATTATCCTCTTCAATATTAAATTTTCTTTGTCTACATCATTCATTACTTGGTTTTAAAGATTAAAACAAGGGGCTCTTACAAATTAGCTTTTAGATGTACTCAGTTGTCATAGGTAGAGCCTCTACTACCAATAGGTATACATAGCCTCGATAGGGTTACCTTTTAACCAGCAATGATTCAATATCCCATCTAGATAAAAGCAATTTTTAAAGATAAATTCAGATTCATATACTTACTTTCTTTCTCATTCTTTTCTAAACAATTCCTTTTTCTTAAATTTTTCATTTTTTTTCTTAAAGGTCATTGTCTTGGTTTGGTGGCCAAAACTGACAATGTCATTCATTGGTTGTAAATTTAACTGAACAAGATGGCTCGTAATGAGACCCCTTTCCTTTTTATTAACATAATCTCAAGCCATTACCTTGTTTTGATATGCAGTATTGGTAATTTCATCTTCTTACTTCCCTATGATCATGGTATGTCGAATCTTCATGAGACCTCTTATCCTTTAAGCTTTAAGCATATTTTATAATTACACTCTAAAAAGTGAAAGCTTACTAGATATGGAGAACCATTGACTCCTTAAGGGTTTCTAGATGACAATTATAGAGTTAAATATGCTTCTTTGTAGAGAGTCCTTGCTTTTTTATAGATACTTTTCTTAACTAATGGTAGAACAAAGGTTTCTTTACAAAGTTGAGGTTTATCAAACGACAAGTAATTTTGGTGGATGACAAGCAATTTCAGAATAATAGAACTTAGCTTATGTTTCAAATGTAAAAAACATCTTCTCAATAATCTCTACTTATACAAGTGAAAAGTCAAAATATAAAAGAGATTATCATTGTATAGGCCAAAAGTAAATGCTACTCAACTTTTGTTTTCCTAAAAAGTAAAAGCAATAGTATACAAGGGATATAAGATATTATCTTCTATGAAAAATATCTTTTCAGAATCTACCCATTAACATGCAGAGAATCTCTCTTGCCTGATAAATCTTGCAATATAAAGGTTGATGGGCCTATTTGTTCTACAATCTAAAACGGGCCAAGCCACATTCTTTGGAATTTGGTATGCTTACCTTTTTCCTCATGTGCTTTATCCCACTTCAATACCAAGTCTCCAAGCCTAAAGGATTTTGAACTGACAAAATTCGCATCACATGAAGATTTGACTAACTGTTGATGATGTGAATGTGTGATTTTTGCCTTTTCCCTTTCTTCTTCAAGCTTGAGGATTTGTGATTGTCTTACTTGCATAGAAGATGAAGGCATTTATTCAATAAATTGAACCAAGGTTAGAGAGGGAATAGCTACATTTTTAGGGAGGATAGCTTCTTTCCCATAGACCAAATTAAAAGGAAATGTGTCTATTGAGGCCTTTTGTGTTATTTGATCTTCCCATAGAGAAAATGTTAAATATTTGTGCTAGTTTTACTGACTTTGATCAACATTTCGTTTGATGATTCTTATGAGATTTTTGTTTGTAGATTCTGCCAAGCAATTTCCCTAAGGATAATAGTTAGCAGAGTATTTAAGTTTAAAACCTCTTTTAAGAACAAATTTTTTCATAGCATTGCATGTAAAATAAGATGCATTGTCAAACATGAGGGCAAATAATAGATAAAATCTAGTAATAATAAATTTGTCAATAAATTAAATGATGTTATCAGAATTGGCTACCTTAAGTGGAATTTCTTCCACCCATTTTGTGAAGTAATCAGTTGTTGTAAGGATATATGTATGCCACTTTGAGGAGTGAGGAATGATCTCACATATTATGTCTAGTCCCCATTGTTCAAATGGTTGTTCAATGTTGACTGGTTACAATGGTAATGCAAGTTTTCTCTGTCTCCCAGCAATTTCTTGACAAATTTTACATTTCCTTACATATTCATGTGCATATTTGAATAAGGTTGGCCAATAATAGCTAGCATGCAGGGTTTTATGTGTGTTTGGGTCTCCTCCAAAATGTCCACTAGTTGGTCCATCATGGAGTTCCTACAAAAGCTTTTCTGCCTTAGATTTTTCAAGACATCCAAGCAAAAAAGAATCATAATTCATTCTAAACAAAACATTATTAATGATTTCACCTTGATGCAGGTGACATTCAATGCAATTTATGAAGAATAGGATGGACCACTTGGCCGATGGCGCTTCACCCCACACCAGCCTGAGCCGAATTCATGACAGACCGCAGGCAGCATTTAATGAATTCTTGGGTCGATAAATGGCTATCATCTGCCCAAACATGGACTCCCCTCATCTCATTATGTATCCTTCTCCCCTGCTCTACTGGAAGTGCCTGCCCCAATCTACTGAACCCAGCTCCCGCACAGTTACTGGGCATCGCTGTTGATTAGCGAGTTGTGTTGATTACGGTAATAGGCATCACCATTCCCATTCTAGGTTCTGCCAACTAACCACTGCCCAACTGGTCCTTGTTCCCCTTCTCAATCCCTCCACCATTGCTCCCACTGAACACTTAGCCTAGCATTCCATCATGGTTCATCATCGCATGAGAAGCCAAATAGGAGGGACTCAGGGAGGTAGTGCCCACCCTCAGACGGTGCCGAATCCTGAACCCGCTGCCTCCTCTCCTTCCCCCGAACTTTATCACCCCCATAGCTATGTTTTGGGAAGGTATCCCAATACTCGCAATGGTCGGGGTCATGCTCTGTCTCCAGGTGAAGGTCACAGAGATTTCACGGTTCACACTACCAATTTCCCTTTGGCCCCTCACCCCGCTCCCCACTCTACCCAATTCAGATTTCACAGCAACCTAAACAGACCGGTGATTACTGCTACAATCACCATCCTTTTCACTAAAGATAATGAGTTGCCAGCTACCCAAGCAGAAAATTATGAATTGTGGCAAGAGGAGGCTCACAGACGCAAAAATGGTCATGACACTGGAAAGAATATGTTGGAAGAGGAAAAAGTTGCTCTGCATGGCCAAACCATGGGTGGTAGTCAGCATGTTGAGGGTGGTAGTTCTGGTGCCACGCGCTCCCCAGGTGGAATAGGGATTGAAGGGTTAGCTCTTAAGGCGGCAGCTGGCAGCTCTGGTGGCATCCAACTTGCGAGTGGGTCACATGGCGGAGCGTCGGAGGAGGAGGAGGATGGCTGGACGAAGTATGCATGACCGGTTGTAGAGGATCCCATCCTGGACGAGCTCAATTGATATTGTGTGGCTACCAGGTATCGCAAGCTAAGATCTCTTGTACTAACTGGTCTTTTTTTATATGTTTGTTCTACTGGAATTTGTCTAGATCTATTTTTTCCTGGTGAAACTTCTCTGGTTTTTGTTTTTTCCGGTCTCAAAGACTGATATCCCATCTGGGTATTTTTTTCTCTACGGATTGGTTTCCCCAATGTCGGGGTAGTCAAGATATTCTCTGATACATTATGTTAAGCACTGCTGAGGCCTGAGCCTCATTGTACATTTTTGTTACATATTAATAGATTATCTCAACTTAGAAAAAAAAAAAAACGTTATTGATGATTTCATATTGTTTAGATTTTAACCTTAAAGCCCTTTTTCTTTTGTAACTTAGTTGCATAGGGGCATATCAATTTTTCAAATAAAATGTGATATCATCATATTTGGAATTAGTGTCGTTGAGGCTTACCTCATATACTTGTATATCATCACCTGAATCTTGTAGTGATGGTAAGTTGGACGCTCCTACTAACATTCTGCAAAAACCTTGACCTTTTACAATTTTAGTTGGTCTGATTTCAATGTCATATTCTTATAGTGTTGTTACCCAATTTTCCCTTTTCTCACCTACATCTCTTTGTATTAATAAATTTCGCACTGCGGAGAATGAGACTACTACCTTGGTGTGAGATTTGAGGAGAAAGAATATGAAATGGTTTATTGATTTGAAAATATTGAAAGCTTTTTTTCAATGTTTGAATAGTTTAATTCAACCCCCTACAAATTGGGGCTAAAGAAATAAATTGGTGCTTCGGCTTTGTCATCATTGACCTGTGTTAATATAGTTGCATATGATTTCTCAAAAGCAAAGGTATATAAAATGAAATGATTAGAAAATTTTGGGGTTGCTAAAGAGGAAGCATTTATGATTGCTTGTTTAATCATATCAAAGGCTTCATGTTGAGTATGTCCCCATTTAAAAAGATAATTTTTCTTAATCATAGATTAGAGAGGTAAGACAATTCGTGAAAATTCAGGGACAAATCTTTTGACAAAATTTATCTGACCTAGGAAAGATTGCATGGATTTCTTGTTATGAGGTAAAGGGATTTTAGAAATTTCTTTTATCCTATCAGGATCGATGTGAATTCCTTCTTTGAATACAATAAATCCAAGGAGCTTTCCTTCACTTAAAGCAAAGATAGATTTCTTGGAATTGAGAGAAATTCCAAACCTCTGACAGCGCTCAAAGATTTGTTTTAAATACTTTAAATGATTATTGCGCCTTTTTGAATACATGGTTATATTATCTAAATAGATTACCACTGATTTATTCACCAAACCTTTGAAATATATTTCCATGGCTCTTTGAAATGTTGCACCAGCATTGATTAATCTGAATGGCAATTTTGACAGTCATAGGTGCCCCATTTGGTTTGAAACGTAGTCTTTAGCTGGTCATATGGATGTACTAGAATCTGATAATAACCTGAAAATACATCCAGAAAAGACATTAGTTCTGAGCCTACAACTAATTGTAATATCTGTTCCACAAGAGGTAATGGGAAGTTGTACTTCTAACAAGCTTTGTTGAGATTGTGAAAATCTATATGTATTTGAATATCATCATTATTTTTTCTGACTGGAACAAGGTTGGAAACCCACCTTTAGTGGCTAATAGGAAAAATTATTTTAGCTTTGAACAGATTATTCAATTCAGATTTGATCTGATTTCTTAAATTTGGGTGGATCTTTCTCAGCTTCTACTACACGGGCTATTCATCGGATATCATGGGAATGGTATGTTGAATAATGGAAGTGTCATATGTCTTAAGATCTTCATAGTTCCAAGAAAATACATTCTTGTATTTCTTCAACAAATGAATGAAGGTTGAATTTTCATCTGGTGTAAGACCATTCCCTAGATTGATACTTTGAGGTTTAAGGTCAGTTCCAAGGTTAACTAGTTCAAACCTAAAAGTTGAACTTTGAATTTTTGAGTTCGTAGGTTTCTTGAACTTGTCCTTGAGATCATATAAATATTCCAGCTTAACAACAGATTTAGGTATAGAAGTTATTATTGTTTCTTTCTTGAGCTAGATGTCATGTTGATCTTCATCAATTATCTGGTCTTTGTAAGAGCCTTCGGATGTTAGAAAACTTATGATATTCAAATCATTATTAAAGACTCGCAAATTGGTGATATTGTTGGGAATAGAATGCCTAAAAATTAATTCAATGTAAAAGCGATCGGGGCTATAATATCCTGGTGGAATGAGCTTGGATGCAACATTAGCCAAAATATCGACACTTGAATTTTGGAGTCTTGGGATAGGGGAACTATTAAATGTTGTAAAATGAGAAATAAGGTCCTGGACTAACGATTGATAATGTTTCAAATGTCCAGACATACAATGTATAGTATTTCTTACATGTTTTATTACAATTTTTGAATCTCCAAATACTTGAATATATTTGATATCAAGGTCTGTGGCTTTATATAGCCCTTGAACCAATGCTTCGTATTCGGTAGTGTTGCTTGTGCATTCGAATTCAAGCCTGCATTCTAGCATAGTTTTTTCTCCTTCTAGGCTAACTAATATGCATCCTTCTCCGGCTCCATTGTTAGATTTAGATCCATCAAAAAACCATTCCCAAAATAAAGAGCTAACTACAAGGCTTATCTATAAAATTTGTACACTTAGAAGCATTTGTTTGAGAATAATTGTCAACTTGTGGTATAATAGAATTTTCCAAGAAGGGTGAAGTATTTGCATTAAAATTTCCTAGAAATGATTTTATTGAGTAATTTCCAATGATATTGTTGTTGTATGCGACTGGTTCATTTCCCCCTCTAGTTTTGTGGCAATATAATTTTGATGTTTCTCTCGATCAACCCTTATTTAATTCTACTTACCATTATAGGGAAGCCATATGTGAGACAAATCAATTATGAAATAGCCATGAAGCTTTTCTAACCAGTCTCTACTAAGGATTATGCCATAGAATTTGGGGATATCAGCCACAAGGATGGTAATGACTTGACACACTTTCGGGTTTGATGAGAGTCTAATAGTGATTTTATTGAGTTCTCTTATAACTTTGACTTGGGATTGGTCTATCTGCACAATGCGAACAATATATTTTTGGGGCTCCACATTTAATTTCACACAGACTATTCTTGGTAGAATGTTGGATGAAGCTCTAGAATCAACTAAACAATTGTGTAGATTTTTGTTGAAAACTTCAAAAGTCAAAAGAAATGGAGTATGGGATTTGGATCTTCCTCCTATTAGAGAAATATCAATAGGACCAATTATGTCTAATGAGGTATTAGGAGGCTTCCCATTTGTTGAGCAACCTACGAGATTGCAACAACGGGAAGAGGAGAAGTAGGGACTCCTTTTAGTTCTTTGAGCAATAGCTTATGTTGATGTTTTAACTTGCTAGGCTCATGTAATGTGATGATCGCCCTAATATTTTTCATATCTTCAATGATGTTGTATTCCATTTCATCATAGACTAGCAGGGTTTTATTTTAAGGTGAAGAATTTGTTTGAGGAGGAGTGGTTTGAGTGGATTTAGGTGAATATTTCTTACATATTGCTTTGTCTTTGGGAGTTGGATTTGATGTCCTATGCTTTGGATTTTTTTGTGGCAAATCAACAAGTCTTCTACTCCTAGTTGCGACAAGTAATGCTTCCTGTGCTTCTTCATTGGGAAGAATAAAATCCCACATTCCTTGTAACTCAACCACTTCTTCATCATTTTCTTGTTCTTTAGCCGTTGAGACTTCTTCTTCCTCCACATATGACTTCGCTTTTGATATGGTACTTGGAGGCTTAGGATCAGAGGTAGGGTTTCTTTTGTATGGTCTAAAAGGTTTCCTTGAGGAATTCCCTGCTACCTGTTTCTTGATATCAACCATTTCATTGGACATGGTTTTAAGGATTTTTTGTAGACCTTCAAGATCAAAAGGATCTTTAGGTGCTTTTTTCTTGGATTCGTCGCTAAAAGTTACTTTCTTGGATTTTCGTTCTTCTAATGCATTCTTCTTATCTAAGACTAAAATGTGTTTTTCTACAGCTATGGCTTCCTTCATGTTTTCTGCCAAAGTTAGTTGGCAGCTCTATTGACAAAAATAGCTATGTTTGAGGGAAGAGCATAAATGTACCATTCATTTTGGACTTCATGACTAGGCTTGGATGTCATTGGGATTTCATTTAATAACTTATTAAAACATGAATTGAAGTCCTTAATGAGTTCTCTAGGTTCAGATCATTGATAAGAGTAGTCATTGATCGGTCATCTCCAAACATGGTTAGGAACTACTCTTGAAAGGCATCCCAACTATTAATGGAACTAGATGGTAATGAAAAATACCATGATCTTGTTGATCCTTGTAAGGTATAAGGGAATAATATTACAACAACATCTTCTTCTACTACTTTGTTGAGATTTATGGAAAACATAAAGTTGTTTATAAGTTCTTTAGTTGGTAGGCCATCTGTTAGTGTCAGTCTTTGCAGCCTTCCTCCAGTGATCAAACATGCTCTTACAAAGTGATTTTAAGGTGTCAAGGTCAAATTTTGTCATTTCAGTGAGTCTTCAAGCAAAATTTGGTCACTAGGCATTAGATCTAGGGTTTGATTTTACTCCTTTCAAAGTTGTCCAAATGTCGGTCCGTGTCACCATTCATCTAAGTGTACCAACATTCAGAGGGTTGTCATCATCATTTCAAGTTCCACTGGGTCATTTGACACCTTCTTCATGCGTCAGTTGCGCCTCAGTAAAGTTCATTTCCCTCTCCTAGGGTTTTGAAGGCAATTTCTCTTGGATGGTCAAATCATTAGTAAAACTTGTATCCTAATGTTCATAAACCTTCCCCTATCCTTAATGTACCTTATTAAACATTTCCCATCACCGAGATCCCCTAATTTACTCATTTTTGCACAAACCCTAGTTTCTTGCTACAAACCCTATTTTCTAGGCTAGGCCTATGTTTTTCCCTTTTGGACCCCTTCCCCTCACTCAATTTTTGGGATTCCACTTTCCCCTACTTCCTAACATCCCTCCCTACTTCTCAAAATTTCCTCAAGAATTTAGAAGCCCCCTATCCACTTCATTTTTCTTCATTTCGACAAGTCCCTTGTTCCACACATCGGGGTAGGTTTTACTGAAATGATGTTTCTGAGCAAGAAAAGATGAATTTCGGAAAAATGAGAAAGGTTTTTGTCCACAATAGGCCAAGGAAGAAAAAAATCCTTCACTTTTTACACAGGTGTCATGGTTTTAGAGAAATGTCAAAAATGCCATTGCCTTAGGATCAATTGAATGCACCTCTGAAGTGACCTCGGAAAAATCAAGTTTTTTCCTAGCTTGGTTGGCCAAATGACTTGTTTGATGATTCAAATGATAACTAGACACAAATATATTTCCAATGAGATATCATGAGCTATATTTGGAGTTGAGGAACACCTTCAAACGTTGACTGCAACAGCACTCTGCTGTGAGGCAGCCTCATTTGGAACATTTTGACCAGTCTTGGGAGATTTAATTTTTGATAGGGTAAATGAACTCAAAATTTAAAATTTCTAATTTTTTTGGAAGTTAGACTCAAATACCTTTCTAACGAGCTATCCTGCGCCCAATTTGGACATCATGAAGGCCTCCAAAGGGCTCCTTAAAAAAGCACTAAAAAACAGGGTTTGGGTGCGCAGCGCACTGGGTTTGTGCGCGGCGCACCTGGCATGCGTGGCAAACAGAGGGAAAATTCTCATTGTTAAATTACACTGGTTTTGTGCACACAGGCCGCGTGGTGCACTGGGCTTGTGTCTGGCGCACAGAACCTCCAAGGCAAAAATCATCACGACTTCAATCAAAATCAAATCTCTTCAACTTATTTGCTCCAAGTAAGTGTTAATTGGCCTTTGCCCTTGATTTCAGTCCATGTTTGCTGTGATTTTGGAAGGTGGTTGTATGAGTTTGAAGGCCAAACTTTAAACCAATATTTATGTCAAAATTTCTCCATAGGGTTTATGTTTGAAGTTTAAAGTTTGTTTGTGCATGCCAAATTGTTCACACTTCATTCCCCGTCACTGTCACACTGTTATCACAGTCCTTTCCCTTTTCCCTTTGTCCCAAAACCAATTATATCCTTTGTACCCATTTGCCCTATCACTAAACCCTACTAGCCCTCCTCCTATCATATCACTTATAAACTCCCAATTCCTAAAACGGTCAAGTGACTGTCCCGACATCCTTATCTCCACTTGACTTACATATATTTATCCCATCTCTAAATTACGAATTCTCCATCACAATCCCCCTCCCATGTCATTTAAAAAAGCTCTGAAATCCCAAAGTTCCCAAACATAAACCAAGTGACTGTTATTGTATTAATTGCACTTGACAAACCCCCATTGTTCCCACTGTCCCATTTTTACTACAGTCCCTCATTTCCCTTTGGCACACATTTGGCATTGAAACAAGACACCAAGTTCTAATTTTTTCATTCTCAACAAACCAAACATACACTTGGCATAGAATTTCAACACCATGGAGGCAAACACCGATACATTATATGACCAAGACAGTGACTTTACAACCGAAACTGCATGCACCAAGAGGGCACTAAAATGTCGAAAAAGGGAGGATAGACTCTGAATCTTGGCCGAAGCCTCTTTGGCTGAACATGATACTTTATGAGCCACCTTCAGTTCAAATTTCAAGGAATTTGGAGAAAATTTTGTCAATTTTGAAATTTTTGGTTACAAAACAGGTTTTTCCGCCCTGTGCGTAGCACCACTTGGCGTGCACTTATAATTGGGAGGTCTCCAAGAGGAAAAATTTACAGTTTTGGATTTGTCATCAAAATTTATGTATGCTCATGGATTACCTAAGGATTTCATCAAGTTCTGGGTTGCCTAAAGGGTAAAAAAAAAACCCTGAAATGACCTCACTGCCCCTATTTTGACACACAGAAAGCAGTCTCGAGAGATTAAGGTTCTAGAGGGGCAAATGACATCCAAATCCATAAATTCCACTTGGGTTGGAAATTAGATAGGTAGGTATTTCTAACAAGTACACTTGGGCTCAATTTGGACTTCGGGAAGTGCCTCAAAATCAGCTCCAAAGTGGCACAATGCACCCAGATTTTGGCACGACGCACAGAGGATTTTTGCCCAATTTTTCACCTTCCAGCTAAGAAATTCGACCAGTTTGACTAGTTTTGCTTCTTGATGTAATTGTTTATCTATCTTGATGTAATTGGATGAACATGATGTAATTTTGGCACTTATTTACTAGTTCTAGATGATTCATTCACTAACAAGTGAAAATTTAATGAATGAATCAGTTTCCTAACATATAGAGGCACGCTGTTTTGATTGCCTAGATTTCAGTGCTTGGTTTAGAATTGGTTGAAACAGCTCCTAGAATGATGAGCTAGAGCCCTAGAGGCAAGGGAATGGGTTGGGCTAGCCTATATCATGTATTCTCTTAGTCATGTTTAGGGTTGGACACTTGGCATTGCTTTGGCATACTATTGTAGATATTTTCTCTGCATTTTTGGCTAAGGAAAGACCAGGGTTTTGCAGCACTGTTTGGGATCCATGTGGATTTATGTTTTGATGGTGTGCTTCTTTCAGTAATTGTAAGTTGTTATGTGTATCATTTTCCTTCTCTCATTTTCTGCAATTGAACAAATGAAGTGTTAAGGTAGAATCCATAGTTTGTTATGCTCTGCCTTTAAGTTTGTTTGATTTTCCATGTTTTCATCTGTTTAAGGAGAATCCTTGAAAGCTTCTTGCTCTCTTAGCCCTCCTAGTCTGATCTACCCATTCATTACTTTTAAAAAGCATCATACGAATTACCACCTTGCCCCAAATAGACCTCTGCAAAAACTGTGCCTCATCCCCAAGCCCAAATTTGCCTTTCCCTGTTTCAACACAAAAACTCCTAAAAACTCAAATCAAACCCTTGTACTTCATACCTAGCCTAAAATTAGCTTCTATTTCAGTCATCTCGAGCCTCATCGATCATCTTTTGCCGAGATTGACCCGGAGAGAGCCCTCTCCTGTCCTTGTAGGGTTAGCTACGAGGCTGAGCGTGGTTTGATGTGGACCTAGAACCTTGCCTTTCTAGCCTGAGGCAAATCTAGGCTCTAACACCATCATCAAGATTGAAATTTGGTAAGCACTTCTCTGGATGGGAGGGAAACGGATGTAAGGGTCCCACCATCTGAAGAGCTCCTGAATTTGTCCATGGTCTTTGAGCCATTGTAGGTATCTGTGTAGAGGAATATGTTCCAGTAGTTGAAGGCGATTGGGTAGAGGAGGCTTGTGCTCCAGTACCCGTGTAAACCATAATCGGGAGTTGTGAGGCAGATGGTTTATTTTGTGATGAAGTGGATGGAATGAATGAGGGTGTTTCAGGTGATGATGAGAGAACCTCGCTATGGGATTTAGATTGTGTATTCTTAGCTCTCCTTCGGTTTGGTAGAGGGAATTCAAATGGGGGGATCCCAAATTTTTCGCTCTTTGATCTAGTTAACCTTTGAGAGGAAGGAAACTGAGAAGAAACACTAACTTGAGATAACTTAGATTCTTCTTGAGATACCAAAATCCCCTGCAGCTTATGGATCAAAGACTGGACTTTAGGGGTTTCTATAGAAGAAGATTTATCTGACTTCTTTGAGATCATAGTAGTGGATTATAAGGGTTTCTTTACAACTTTTTGCAAGGATTTGGAGATTTAGAATGCGATCAAGAAGTTGGAGGAGATGGTGAGGGATTTTTACTCTTAGAATCGCATATTGATTTGAATTTACTTGCCATTCATAGTTGGGTCCTCCTTCTAGTGCCAAAATGTTGAAGCCTCGAAAATCATTGCAACAACATGGGGGAAAACCACCCAATCCAGACCTTGGTTAGCAGCTCCTTTTCTATTTGGTCTAGTGGCTCCAACTGGGGATAATGGGACCGGTTTCCCAGAAATGGTTTTGATAATGTTGGTGGGGTGATATATGATGTAACAAGAAAATTATTGAGCTAAGTGTAATCTAATCTAACTAATAAAAACATGCATATATCCTAGTCTAACACTATTTATCTATAAATATACCCTCGAATTAAATACAATATGCGATCTACAATGATGTCCTACAACAATTGGTAATAAACACCATTCAACTGCAATAAGAAGTTAAATCATTTAACAGTAATCGTTTTGGATAAATAGTTAGACAAAATGATTGAGAAATATATATCGCATATAAAATCATTCATGTATTCATAATAGAGTCAAAGCTAACATTATACAAAAGTGTAATAATGTTAAATTGTAATTCAAACTTTCATACATAAAATAATTCAAAGAAGAAGTATTGTCTGATACATAAGATAATAGTACCATATATGACGAGTCCTGCTCATGTGCTTCAGCAATATTGGCCCAATTTCAATCAATCCAACACATTCTAAGAGTACAAAAGTACATTTCAATAGAGCATGCTAGATATTTTAAAGAAAATAGATCATGTTCCATGCATTCCATCAGAACCTCCTCAAAAGTACAGAAGTGCAATGTTTCGAAGAATGTTTCTAATAAATTTTTGGACCCATCTCTAAATGCATGAGAGGGGTTTAAATACTAAAATATAGGTCTTAAAATAGATTATTACAAAAAAATAGTTGAGGAGGTTTAAACAACCTTCCTCGGGATATGAAAAAAATAAAACTAAAAGAAAAATAAATTAAATGACTAACTCCTTTGGACTTGATCTCTAAGATCACAAATATCAGTGATTTGCTTGAGCTGAGTCCGTTGGTTTATCGCAAATTTTAACTTCCCAGAAAATATGGCATTTTTCATTGTTGGCACCATATTTTGTGTGGAGGTTGTTAAGCAGCTCAAGGTCATCCACTTGTTGTGTGGTTTCACTGAAAATTTCCAGTATGCTTCCCAATTCATCCTGCTTACCTGTCTGATTGCCTCCTCCTTTTTCTGCGCTGCCTATCTCCAATGTTGCTCTAATTGTTTGACATTTGAAAGAAATCCTCGGTATACATTCCATAACTAGATTAGCACCATGAAGATTTTCGTTGATGGCTTCTATTATGTTGTTTGTAGTTTTCGCTGCTATCATTGTTGCCCTTTCCACTTGTTTCAACTGAGAATCCCAATTTGTGAACAAAAACACTCATGAAAAAGGGGGCAAACACTCTTAGAGAAAAATTTCTCTTCCTTCTATATTCTATAATATCCTTAGCCAAATTGTCTGATAGAATTTAAGCCCAGTTCATTATTGTTGCATTCACTATTGTATCTACCAATGGGAGCCATTACGGGGAAAACTTGGTGCTATTAGGTTTACCGAACAATCTACATAGCATTGCTACTACGAGACTATGAGGGGGAGAAATGGATGTTGTAGAGTACATACCCATTTATTCCATTTGATCTTGCCTTTGCTTGTTGTCCAGATTTGCATGACGTCTATTAGGTCTTCATTTTCCTTGGAAAATTTCTCAAGGAATTGTTTATTGTAGAGATTCTGAAGCTCTGGTAGCTGGTACATTAGTCGTACATTGTCTGCTGAAAAAGCCCCATGACCTCTTGCCTGTGATTCCTAAATGTTCGATCTACAATGTCTTCCTCATCGATTACCCATTTGACCATGTCTGTATATGGATTATCTTTGGTCGTGCAGGAACGAGCATGTCATTTTGAAATAGGAGGCATTAGATGACACCTGAGCATCTATCATGGCCTTTGTTTCCAGTTCCTAGGGTGCTCATATTCTAACAAGTTGTACATGGCCTCCATGTCGTAGTTCCTCTGTCTCTGCTACATGTAGTATTGGACAAAAGAGGGATCATTTTTTATTTCTCAAATGTAGTTGCCTTTTCCTTCTTTCCCATTGTTTCTAACAATGTTGCCTGCAGATTTTTCATGAAATGGAGCAAAGCAGAAGTTACTGGATAAACACAAGTAAGAATGACAATGAGAATGAATGATACAGATAACCTGAAAATGTGACAAGAAAGGAGTTTTAATCAAGCACAGATGAAAATATGTCGTATCACGTCGAGCCACTTTTTAACATAAATGCCATTAACCTTTATTAAATAGCCACTAATGGTCCCTTATCATTTCCTTTATTTCTCATTAATGTATTGCATCACAAAACGAGAAGAAAAACTTTTAAGGTGATAGACTTAAGTTGTGAGAATGAAAATTTTGCGATTGCGATGCAATATCGCAAATCACATTAGCACGTATTTGATTGTACACTTTCCAAAAGTTCTTTAGGATTCTGTGGGATGTGAGATGCAGGATAAGTAGTATATTCTTTTTTACTTGGAGCGTAGTTTGTTTGAAGGAGTAATTACCTTATAAAGCGCTTTTCACTACATTGTGAACTTAAGTACCATTTATGACATTGGCTTCTATCGCATTTGAGCTTCTATCGCATTTTGCAAGATCGCACAGCTCATAAGATTTAGTCCTTTTTAAGCATCTTGACGCGATGTGGTAAGGTTAACTTGTCCTATTGCAATATCACATTTCGCATGTTTCAACATGCGTTGTGGGTTTGCGTCCTTTGTGAGCGCCGATGTGCGATTGCGATACGGGCTTTATTAAATAGTAAATGTCATAGGTCTTATCTTTAAATGAAAATCCCAATGATATTTAAGCTAGGTGCGGTAATCCTTTTAATCTCAATTCGTTGTTTTTTCTTGTTAATAAGGCTTTTGAAACACTTGGTCCAGCGGTATGCGAAAAGGTGAGAATTGCTAGTTTTCAAAGGGTTTTGACTTGATATCTTGCTTTATTCTTAAAAAATCTTAAAAGAAAGTTTCTAAGTGTTAAATTTCCTTTTGAAGGATTTTATCAAGGGTCCCTATTTATTAATAGAATATTAGTTATTACATCAATAATTTTGTTGAATAGCACAACACAATGTTAAATGGAGAATTTTAGGGAAGAGTAAATGAGAGTAGGTTGAAATTGTATAGGGACAACCTTACCCCTATAGCTTCACTCTGAGGAAGAAAAGGGAAAAGTCTTAGTGTCACCTGCAGCTGAAAGTGGGCACTGGACTATAAACTATGCTGTAGAAAGAACTTTGACGTAGGAAGTTACTTCGCTATAGTCTGAAGTGTGTCGAAGTTCGTAAGAGTCACGACATAAAGGGATCTTCACTATGATATGGATGTATTGAAGTTCAAGGGAAAACATAAATATGATCGTTAAAAGGGAAAATATGTGGAAAGTTGCATTTATGAGGACATATTGGCAAAGATCTAAGGATAGATATGCAATTAATGACCACCGACGACGCTGCGTGGAGCTTGCACATCGTTTCCGTGAACGATCCACGGTTCTTCCAAAATTCAGATTCCTACAAAAGTACATATGATCTACACCTCTTACCCACTCTCCTCGTGTCATATTTGCTACAGTGAAGTGAATGGTCCTAGATTCATCGCCCACTACCACAGTACGTCACCTTCGTTGCACCGTAATCACACCTGTGATATCCGACCAAGAAAAATAACTTGTTCTCGAATTTCCCTTGGAGAAGTCTTAAAGCGAGTCGTTGTTTCCCTCAGTTAGGCTCCCCCTACCCCCTTAATGCTCCAGTGATCTCTTCATTCATGGGATTCCATTATAAATCAATACATAAGTAGCCCCACGTTGCAAAATGAGATAAATATGCAACACAATCCAATTCCCCATTGAGTGCACCTACATGCGGGGTTTCACATTGACCCCAGCGCGATTGCACCCGCAAGGCACAATCTGATTGCAATATAGACAAAATTTGATCCAATGATGGGGTTCATAATTCAGACTTGTTATAAAAGGTTTCCTTCCACCAAGATTTGGCACTTTTCTTAATTAAGAGCTCGATTATTGTTAGTGTGAAGAAATTGTAGAGAATTTCCACATGAACTTCCTATCAACTGAAGAATTTGTGTGTATATTCAACGATATAGGCTTAGAAGAAGTCATAGAAGCAACCTTTGCAGCAATCGCTAGTATGCCTGCAACATCAGCAAAGATGCTCGTTGTAGCATCGCCCGTAGTAGCATCAACCGCAATAGCATCAGCAGAAAAAATAAATAAATAAATAAAGAGATATCGTCGAGAAAGAAATCGACCAAGGAAGAGATAACTAAGAAGAAACATGATAAGAAACTTGTCAAACCTCAACAACAACCTGAGCAAGTCAAATATAGTGAGCAAGAAGCGGATCATGTAGAGCAAATGGAAACAGAGGGTGTAGCATTTTCGCCTCTACCACCATACATTCCACCGAGGAAACCAAATTCTAAACCATTCAAAGACTCGAAGGATGCAATGTTATAGGAGAAGAAATGTTGCAGTAGCAGCAGTAGTTAGAGGAGATTCAGTACATGCAAAGACCTTACCAATCTCTCAAAAGCTCACGAATATCAATGAGTCAAAGACCCTATAGAAGAAAATTGAGGAGTTGAATAAAGAAGAATAGATTTTGACTAAGAGCACTCAACCTTGGTAGGGTGAGGCCCTCCAACTATCATAGGCAGTAGATGAGAAACTTCAACAACTTTGACAAAGGGAGAAATTGTTGATACAAACCCTATAGAACATGTGACAAAGGCACTGTTGGAGGAAGTGTGCAGTGAGGAAAAGCAGGTAAAAATGACTTTGTAGCAGTTCAACCAGGCCTGCAACAGCATTGCAGCAAAAATCAAAGAAAAACAGTTGAGTGACTCAAGACGAGTCACATGTGAGTGTTGGGGGCCTATTGGGTGCAACCCAACTTGGCTGAGTTTTTGGTGAAGACTTTGCAGTTTGTGGAGTAGAGTGCGAAGTAAAGAATGCAACAGAGCACGAAGTGGACCATGCAGCAGAGTGCCAAAGTAGACTGCGCAGTAAATACACCGCATGATATATGGGCTTCAGGCAGATCGAAGCCCCTCCTTTTTGTAAAAGAATGTAATTTTGTAAAAGATGAATGGTTTTCAGACCAAAGTAGCTTGTATAGGGAGTCCATGGTATTTTGAATATATATCCCTCATTGTAATAGTATATATAGGGATCAATAATAATAAGAAGAATCATCATTATGGTCCAAATTTATGTTTATGGTCAAATTATTGTGATATGTAGTTTGTGGTGAAGGAAAGGCTCTGCAGCTGAGTGCATAGAGGCCTGAGTCTACAGTTAAGTGCACAGGTCAAGAACTCTTTGTTGTACAAAAATTATTATTATAAAAAATATTTCTTGTGGACGTAGTCCCACATTGGGATGAACCACGATAAAACTTGTGTTTTCATATGTATTTTCTTAATATATGTTGTAGCATAGCAGTTTATTACAATTGTATTTTATTATAGCATAATGATGATTATGGGCTTACATGATATGTTTATGTGATTGAATGAATGCGACGAAGTAGTCTATGTATGTTAAAGATAAAATAACATAAAAATACCACATCAGATCATCCCTCAAGGGTGTAGAAACTTGGTTCTACATCCTCCATAGTCACTTTGGATGAGACTGCGCTTCTTGCAAGTTGTTGCCGAAAAGGCCAATGATTAAGGGTTTTGTTGGTGTGCAGCATAGATCAAACCTGGATCAGCCCAATCATAACCAACAAGGTTTTGAAGAAGAAGTGGTAGGGAAAGTAAATCCTCTACCTGATCGGGGAAGTGTTGTTAAACAAACTTAGCCACATATCGTTGAACAACTGGAACCTGTTAAAATTCCAAGCATATATTGGAGGATATTCATGGCCAACAACACAACTTCTACAATTGAATTTCCAATTGGAGAAATTAGGGGTGATGCACCCATGAAACTTATTCCTCTAACAGCATTACCTAATTTCCATGGTCTCTCTTCCAAGGATCTGGATACATTCCTCTTCGATTTCGATGTTGTCTGTCGAGGATTTGATTATGTTTCAGATGCTCAAAAACTAAGGATATTCCCTTCTACCTTAAAGGGGACAGCATTGCAATGGTTTATGGGTCTGGGAGGAAAATCCATTATGACATGGGACAATATGAAGCAAATTTCCCTTGAAAAATATCAAGACTACTGCAAGTCTCAAGACATTAAAGAATAAATCTTCAAAATTATGTAAGAGGATGAGAATATAGAGGACTTTGTGGAACGCTTTAAATATAGCCTACAAATATCGGGCCATAGTGATTTGGACAAAGGTATTTTGAAGATAATCTTACTCCAAGCACTAAGAAAATAATCTATGGAACTTATAAAAATGGTAGGAAATGGGGATATCTCAAATGAAGAGTTTGATACTATCTATGAACTATGTGTCAAATGTTTGCGTGGAGCTGCGACACATAAGCGAGGAAGACAATCTCTCAAATCATCTAGTAGGGGGGTCACAAAAGCAGAAATTAGGAACTTACTGGACAATTTAAGGACTGACATCTGAAGCATATTGTCCTCACAACAAGATGTTCTGAAAGAAAGACAGAAGAAGTTGGAAGCTGAGAAAGTAATGGCCATATTTTTCCCACAATACAGCAAGAAGCACCTGCTAAAGGAATTTCCACTTAATATTGTTGAAACATGTGCAATATGTGAGAAAAACCATTCCACTAGCATGTGTGCATCACTTCCTAGGTTGAAGACATTTTTTCAAGGATGAAGAGATAAACTAGCTTTCTTTCATGGGACCAAAGAAGCCATGGCAACCACGACCACAGAATATGAATCAAGGTATGACTCAAGGCCCTTCTCAATATTGTAATAATTGGAATTCTGGGTCTCAACCTACACCATTTCCACCTTCATGTTTGAAATATTATTAGTATCCTACACCCTGGTAGTCATGGTCACCTCAACATGGTCTAGTCCCTTCTTGGTTTCAAAACTGGTGTGGACCCCCTTTTCCTACAAATCAACTTCCCCAACCTATGACACAACAACAGTTACAACTCCCACCCATTGCCTTCACCAGTAATCCTCCTCTTCTTCCTTAACTACATGTTCAACCCAACCCAAAACCAAATAAAAGGGGATCCCAATAGGTTAATACACTCAACCTTCCTACATATGTTATTGCCTCTTCAGAATGCAATGAATTGAATCTTCGATCCAAACAAGTGGTGAATACAAAGACTTCACCGATAATTGTTGAACAAACGTATGACAAAGTCTCAAAACCATAACTTAAACACCCCTCTAGGGAAACTAGGATTCATTCGACACAAATTATTGTGGAACAGTAGCCCCCCCACCAAAACAATTGTCACTTGAGGGAGTCACACAGACCCACCTTATCCTGCAAGGTTGTCCTTAAGAAAATAGATTCTTCAACCTAAATTTGATCTTTTGGGGGAATTACAGAATTTATTTGTTAAGATTCCATTACTCCATGCCATGAAGGATGTGTCCATTTATGTTAAAACAATTAAGTAATTGCGTTCAAAAAATCCTGGAAGGAAGCCGAAAGACCTACCCACTGCTCATGTCATGGGAAATTTGTTAGACATAATGTTGGGAAAAACTATACCCGTAAAATATGGTGACCCAGGGAACCTGATCCTCACATTCCAAATCAATGGGGTTGATATTTCAAATGTTCTGGTAGACCTTGGGGCCACAATTAACATTATAACATCAGAAATTGTACTTACCCTTGGCTTACTTAATCTTAAACCAACTCTGGCGATTCTATAACTTGCAAATCAATCTACTGTGAGGCATGTAGGGAAATTGGAATATGTAACTATCTTCGTGGATTCTTGGGAATACCTTGTCGATCTCTTAGTACTGCACACTCAATATCTAGTTGGGGGGCATCCCCTGATCTCAGGTAGGCCATGTCTCACTTCGACCGATGCTGACATTGGGTGTCGATCTAAAAATATGGTAATATCAAATGGAGAAACTATGAAGAACCTTGTTCTTTAACCTCCTACAGAACCAAGCTCATTGGTCAAACCAGGATTTACCCTAGCATAAAATCCTTCCCTCAGGGATGAGTCTGAGCCTGAAAATGAAAACATTAGACCAATTCTCACTATTGGGGAAGCTCATTGTTTCAAAGAGGAAATGGAAGACAATGTTATTAGTACATTTATTAGTGATCCTGATTTTGTTTCTTACCTGACCCAACAACTATTAAAGTCTATTCTGGGTTTTACTACTCAGGAAACCATTCAAACAGAAACTAAAACTAAAAATGTTCATGTTATAGCATCCCATAATAGTATTCCAATAGAGATCGCTCCAGGTAATACATTAAACATCAATCCCAATCTATCGCCCTCCCAAATTGAACAATTGTTAAAAATTATGCAGAATGAGAAAGAGGATTTTGCTTGGGAATACACAGATATGAAAGGAATTCATCTTGATTTATGTACCCATCATATATATATAATAGAGGAATGTTGACCTATTCACCAACCACAAAGAAGAATGAACCCTTATGTGAAAAACATTCTTAAGGAAGAACTACAGAAGCTACTGGATGTTGGGTTTATTTATCCAATCTCTGATAGTCAATGGGTATCCCCATTAGTCATTGTCCCAAATAAGAATAGAAAGTGGAGGATCTATGTCAATTATAGGGAACTAAATAAAGCGACCCAAAAAGATCACTTTCCCTTACCTTTCATCAACCAAGTTCTCGATACACTAGTCAGAAAGAAGTTCTTTTGTTTTCTCGATGGATTCAGTGGATATAACCAGATCTAGATAGCTCCTGAGGATTAGGATAACACCACTTTTACTTTCCCTTGGAGAAATTTTTCATACCGGGTCCTCCCGTTTGGAATTTGTAATGCACGTGCTAGTTTCCAAAGGGAGATATTAGGAATCTTTTCTTATTTGACTAATGACAGTGTTGAAATTTATATGGATGATTTTATCCCATATGGTGATTCTTTTGAAGATGGTTTGGAAAATTTAGAAAAAGTACTTAAACGATGTAAACAGACTCATGTTTCACTTAGCACAGTAAAATTCCATATGTTAATGGAAGAAGGGATCGTCGTGTGGCATTTACTTTCAGCTGCAGGAATACAGGTTGATCCTGCTAAGGTCGAGCTAATCTTAAATTTTCCCACTCCAAAGACACAGATGGCGGTACATAGATTTATTGGTTATTTTGGGTATTATCGACACTTCATAGAATCTTTTTCTAAAATAGAATTTCCACTTTTCCAACTACTGTCTAAAGATGCAGAATTAGTGTGGACTGATGTTTGTGAAGCAACTTTTTTAGGGATCAATAAATTAGTCTATGAAGCTCCAATATCATGTGGCCCTGATTGGAAACTTCCATTCCATATCTCTGTAGACACTTCTCATACATCAGTTGGAGCAGTCTTTGGATAATAGGAAGACAGGAAACCATATGTGATCTACTACATCAACAAGAATTTAACTCCTATAGAATTTAATTATACAGTAACTAAGAAGGAATTGTTGGTTATCATTTATGATGTTAAAAAATTTGGGCATTATATTATACGGTACCCCACCTTTGTGGACATAGATCATTCATTCATTAGGTATCTGATGAACAAACCTATAACTCTTGGGCGAATTACAAAATGGTTATTATTGTTATAATGATTTAATATCACTATTGTATATAAACTAGGAAAACATAATGTGGTAGCATATTTCCTGTCTAGCTTGAATATTAATGATGAAAATACACCTGTAGAAGATAGTTTTCCTGATGAAAATATTTTTTCAATTTCTACTTACACACCTTGGTATGCAGATGTGGCTAACTATATTGTTGCAAGTAAGGTACCTCATCATTTTCCATTCATGAAACAATGGAGAATTATCTAGCAGAGTGGCCACTATACATGGATAAAAGGGTACCTCTTCTACACCGGACCAGATCAACAAATCTAACATTGTGTAGGTGAGGATGAGATCTATGATGTTCTGACTTCTATCCATGATGAACCTTGCAAAACACACTTTGTTGATAAACGAACCGGTCATAAGGTGCTACATATGGGATACTATTGGCCCTCTATATTCTAGGATGCTAGAAAATATGTTCGGGGGTGTGACAGTTGCCAACGAATGGGCCATCTTGTTCGATCATATGAAATTAAATTGAAGACTAAACTAGTCCTTGAGCCCTTTGAGAAATGGGATATTGATTTTGTTGGGCCTTTTAATCCTCCTTCTCGTCAAAAATTTCATATCCTTGTCTATAGAAACCATGTGACAAAATGGGTGGAAGCCAAAGTCATTGCAAAAGCTACTAAACAACTGGTCTCAGGAATTTTATTTGAATAATTTTTTTCTCGATATGGGGCCCCCAAGGAAATAGTTTCAGATGGAGGGGCACAGTTTACATTGCATTCAATAGAAGAGCTTCTAGAAAAATATGGAATCAAACATTAAGTGACATCTCCATATCACCCTTAGGCGAATGGTCAGGTCAAGAGCATAAATAAAGTATTGTAAAATATTCTTAAAAATATTGTGGCTAACCATCATCAGAATTGGGCTGAAAAACTTCCTATAGCACTTTGGACATATAAAACTAAATGGCGAAATACAACAGGGTTTTCACCATATGAGCTTGTGTATGGAAAATACCCTTTGTTTCTGGTGGAATTCGAGGTCAAAATGCTTAGGACAGCTCTAGAAGTAGGTTTGGATCTTAATTCATCCCGAAAACGCCAACTAAAGCAAATCAATGAGTTAGATGAAATATGTTTGGTAGTTGTATAGAAAATTGCCACAATCCAATAGAGGCAAACTAAGTTACAAGATAAATTTATTAAGAAAAAGGTGTTTCAAAAAGGTGATTGGTCATTACTCTATGATTCCTGATTTAAGGATTTTAAATGAAAGCTCTTCTCAAGATGGATGGGTCCATATGAGGTTAACACAGTGTTTGATAATGGAATTGTTAAACTAATAATAATAGATGATGCACATACTCCTTTACTTGTAAATGGACATCGCCTTAGGTTGTATCATCGTCCGACCTCTAGGGACTCCTTTATTAAACAAATTTCTGATGATTCTGGTTTTAAAATCATTTGTGCATAAAATTCTTCATCTGCACCTCATATTGAATATATATAAAAATATATATATATATACAATGCTAATAATAAATAATGTTGAGTTTTGATGCTACTCCATTTGCATCTCTCTCTTTTTCCTTTATATAACTTTTTTCCCTTTCCCCTACTGCTACTCCATTTACATCTCTCTTCTTCCCTTATACAACACTTTTCCCTTTCCCTTTCTCATACTCTAGTGGTGTTGTTACTCCATCAATTTTGATACTCCACTGGCGTCAATACTTCACCTATGTTGATACTCCACTGGCAATGATACTTCGTTGATGTTGATACTCCACTGGTGTTGTTACTCCATCAATGATGATACTCCACTCATGTTGATACTTCACCCATGTTGATACTTCACTATTGTTTCTACACCACCGATGTTGATACTCCACTGGTGTTGTTACTCCACCGGCACTGATACTTTGCGAACAAATCTGTGAATTTAGTTGATATTTCATTAATGACGAGGCCATACCTTAGTTTTTTTTTTTTTTTTATTTTGGGGGGGGGGGGGGGGGGCGGTGGTGTTGGCGTGGGGATATTATAATGATACCATTTATCATTATTGTCATACCTCATTTAAATCATCCATTCATACCATTAATATGGCATCATTACCCACTCGAATCGTATCCATTACCCATATGCTTCACATATACCCATGTTCATTGGAAATTACATTATGTACGAATACGCACGCCAGCATTAAATTGCAGTCATTTCCAATGTATTAGAATAATTACCATAATCATTACCATATTTCCCATTTATTTTACCATAACTCTCACCCAAATTCACCTCCCTTACCATCACTCCTATTACCGCATATTTTACCAGCTAATTGTCCCCTTAACGACTTGTTGCTACAAAGTAATTGACAGGAATAATTGGTGGCCAAGCTATTAGACATGAACTGGAAAACACGTAGCAAGTTCATTGTTGGCCAAAAGCATGGCAGACCTTCCAAAATATGGGTTGGCATACTTACTTTGAGAGGTTAAAGGGGTTTGATGAATGGGTGACAGCTGAGTTTGCACTAAATCTGGAAGGGAATCGCTCCAGGATTCGTGGACTGGAAATCCAAGTATTGAGGAAGTTATTACGATTATCATAAGATTTCCATGGGATGGACAGAAGTGGTTTACCAAAAGAGTGCCCATGCTAGAATTTCCAAAGCAATTCTACAGGCACGGGAGAACGTGATGCAGAAAGGGAATAGTTATGATCGAAAATTGTTGCCACAGCCTTGGATAGAGGTTGCATACTTCTTAATGTGATATATCACCTATAAATATTTTGTTCTTCCTTTTGAATAATGTACAATTGATGGCCTAGTCTATACGTCATTCACACCAGGTGTTGGTCTTCCTTAAAAATCATGGTCTCGTCAAATTACTAGTAATTCACACCTTGTTATTGACTCCTTTGACTTGGTAGAAATTGGTTGAGCTATCGGAAGAAGAATTTGCAGCCATGATGCCTATAAGGATAGAAGAGGAATTGCTTGAAGAGGAAGTAATGGAGAAAATAATGAAGAAGGTAGAGAAAATGGGGATGAATAAATGAGAGACCAAAAAGATCATTTGGTAAATGGGGGAGGAATTCAAGAGACTAAAGCAGATGCTAGAATGAAAATTGAAGTAACTACCCCTCGTTCTCCACTTATGTCCTCCCTGCCGAGAGGATCGAGGAAATTCCATTCTCTTACCTACGTGATGAGACAAGAGATCTTTCCTCTCAAATTGAAGTTTGTAGGGATTATTATAGAATAAGGAGGAGATGTTGTCAATACTTCTCCACAGGAATTAGTGTTGACGTCAGAACAAGTGGAAGAACGGGTTGTTGTTGATGTTGTTCCACAAGAACCAGTGTCAGCCTTAGGACAAATGGAAGAAGGGGTTGTTGCTAATACTTCTCCACAAGAACTAGTATCATCTTCTAAGCAAGTGGAAGAAGAGATTGTCGTTGATACTGCTCCATAAGAACTAGTATCGACGTCAGACAACATGGAAGAAGAAGTTATTGTTGGTACTGCTCCACAAGAACCAGTATAAGATCTTGAGAAAATGGAAGAAGAGGTCGTTGTTGATACTGCCCCACAAAAACCAATATCAACTCCTAAGAAAATGGAAGAAGAGGTCACCATTAATACTTCCCCACAAGAACTAGTATCTGCTCCTGAGAAAATGGAAGAAGAGGTCATCGTTGATACTTCTCCACAAGAACCAGTATCATCCTTAGAGTAAATGGAAGGAGAGGTGGCCATTGGTACTACTCCACAAGAACTAGTATCAGTTTCTGAGCGAATAGGAAAAGAATTTGTGGCCAACACAACTCCAAAAGAACCAGTATCGGCTTTAGAATGATTGGAGGAAGGAAGTGTTACCGATAATGCTCCACAAGAACCAATACCTATTTCTGAACAAATAGAATGAAATTCGATAGTGCCAGAGTTTGTAGAAGAATGTACCAATACAACTCCACGAGTACCATCATCCGAATAAATTGAGAAAGTCATGATAAAACAAGTATTGGTTGATGAGTTTGTTGATACTGCTCCATAAGGACCAGTACCATCCTCGAGACCTATGGAAGAGACTGTGGTAAAATAGAAATTTTTTGAAGAGATTACAAAGAGGAAAGCCCCCATTCAGTGGTGGTACCAACTACTATTAAAATAAAACATTCAATTGAAGATAGAAATTACCAAACTAAGGAAATGGGTGATGCGGTTGCCAAAATGGGAAAAAGGAAAGCAAAAAATTAATATTGACAGAGAAACCACAAACCTTGGAACTGGCAGGATAGTTTCGGTGGCAATATAGATAAAGGATAAGGAGTGACCTCAGAATCTACACAAACTAAGACACTCCTCCATCTTAAATAAGCTTAGGATTTTAATTTGGTGGAAGAAATCCAAAAATGGAATGCAACTACTTTTAGTTTCCAGTGTAGGTCAATTCCCATGGAGGCCCATTGGAAATAAATAAAGGATATTTGGGAGAATGTGGCAAGGGTGGTTTCTGATTACATAACTCAGATCAGAAAGGCTCAAAGAAAACAAGAAAATTTGTAGAAGAACATCAAGGAGTTGTAGGGACAAGTTCAGTTATTGAAAACTGATAAGGACGAGATGTTCACCTTAACACAAAAAATAATGGAGTGTAGGCCCATTGCTAACTATTACGCCCTTTTCCTTCATGAACGGTATATGTTTTTATGTCTAGAAATTACTCACTAGGATTTAAGTCACAACATAGAAGATCCCATGTAGTTGCTAAGGATTCTTAGAATTAACAATCATATTAATCGGCATTTGTTATGTGAATTATACATGCATGATTATATCCTGAGAATTTGATAAGTCATTCAATCTGGTACCATTTGTAGGTGATATTCAATTGAGATATTTTACATAGTTTGTGATTAATCAAGTCAAATGGGAAAAGGCTCTTGATACATTTGAGGAAAACTAGGCAAATTTCCCATTGATGGTTAGAATGGATCATTTCCAATCTAGGGATATTTTTACTAAACATCATTGGTTTCTCAAAATAGAAGGACGAAAATACCAGATGCTCGAGACACAACCATGGTGTGTCGACATGTGCACAATACATGCTCTTCAAAAGCGTTGGATGCTCTCATTTTCAACAGTAAAGGTACAAGAACCCTTTGGGGCACCCAACTTTGTTAGAGCATTGGGGCGAGTTCCACACTACATTTCTTACATACAACACTATGGAGTTCATTGGTTGGGGTTAAGGTTCCAATTTCCTATTATTTGGCTGCCTTCTAATCAGTATTGACCGGCTTATGTTATAGACGAAGACTGGTTGAAGGATATTGTTCATTTATATGGGTTTAATCATTCCAAGACTCATATGGAAAAACAATATGATCTTACTCAGCTTCATGCCAGTCACAGTGGTTCTAACCTTGATCTTCATAGGAAACGGTTTGCATGAGGACATGAAACCAAGCCAGTTAGGGGGAGATGTTGGCCGATAAAATTACCTATTTTTCGCTCACCTTTACATGTTCCTTTTTATCCATTTCATAGATTTTATGAGTTTTATTTATATCTCAAATCAAAGAATGTATATTAAATTGGCATGCCTTCTTGAAATGTTAATTAATGAAGCGTAGTCCTAGGGGAATGATGTTTAGATGGCTTGTAGACTGAAGCATCTTGAAAAATCATGTCAAGTGATGCTGAGCGGAATACAAGTTAGCGTGATGTTTTTAATGGGTTGGCAGTGCTGTTAAAGGATGAGATAGTTAAAACTATCCAACTACCTAGGAGATGATAAATCAACTCTGATTTTTATCTTTGCATTTGTTTTTCTATATGAACAATCATTGTATATTTTTGGTAAGGCATGATTGCCACAATTTCTGAGTTTGTTAATTCTTATTCATGTAACGATAAAATGTACAAGTAAGGCTCAACGGAGGAGAATGACAGACTTTTCCTTTGGACGTGTAATAGTAGAACTTTAATTGCAATTCCTTTTGGTTAATTTGAATTCCAATATTTTATGATCTCATGTGATTTCTAACTCTTTGCCACAGCCCTGATTAGAGAGTTAGACCCACTCTCCTGAATAGGTGTTGTTGGATTTAATCATGTGAATAGGTATGTGTTTTGGTTATGTTGTTAATGTTTTTGAATTGATGTTCTTTCTTTACTGTTTTATAATCTTGATGTGATTCCTCATTGTTGTTACTCTAGGTTTTTGTTAATGTTATTCACTGTGTTGTTACTCGATTCATAGCATTTGTTGGGCCTTGTATTTTGTAAATGGTGAATACTAGATAGGAACTTCTAGCCTACATAGACTTTGCACGATAACCTTGAAATAATTAACGAACCCCAAATTGACAAATAAATGTGGAATGGATTGAATCTAGAGCTCATATCTAAACACCAACACCTGGTATTACTTTTGAGGGTGGAGGTGTGAGCATCTGTACTCCCTTGTTGTCGATGCAGGCATCGTATCATTTTATTTGTTGGTTAAAGCAAATGTGCATATGTATATATGTGTATATTATTGTAAATATGATATCGAGCTAGATATATAAACCTCCTTAGACAATATTATTATTTGTTGGATGAAGCAAATGTGCATGAGTATATGTGGTTGTTATTATAAATACCATAATGAGTTATGTTATAAAGCTCCAGTAAACAGTATCTTTGTCATGTTTTCAATAGTTGGTTATTGTAAATATTACAAAAAGATGTTATTACACAACATTTTGTCACTATCCCTGTACTCCTCGTTCCTTGATCTTGGAGGACCTCTACAGTGAACCCCACATGCTTTGCCTTCAAGAAGAAACTCCCATTGTGTCCCCTTCATGAGTAGATCATTTCCCCTTTGCACCATTTCCTCTAAAACTTATGTTTTGCCCAGTTTACAAGATCGGCACTAATGGCCTTTTTCTCCCCCACGTCGATGTGCAGAGATTAGCACTACTCCTTGCGCCGACCGAAGTGAATGATTTATGTTTCAGTTGCATCGGTCCTATTATGGAAGGTTTTTTAAATTAGAGCCAAATATTCCAACTCTAGAAGCTCTGTAACGGAAGTTTAGTGAATGGTTTGGTCGGATGGGGTCGAGGATGAGAGTTTGGGCTCCTTTTCCCTATAATAATGGAACTACCTCAAGGGCTAATTCCTTCCCCCATGAGAAGAGGATCCATCTCCCATCCATATTTCCTATATAAACCTCCCTTCTTCCCAAGCACAAATTGGTTGCAGAGTTTTGGTTGAGTGTTGATGATATTTTGGTTTGGAGTAGACAAGCAAGCTATTACTAGTTGTAGCTATCTAGTTGAGTGAGCAAGAAGTGTGTTTTGGTTTGGAGTGAAGCCTAAAGGGAAGATCTTTAAAACTATTGTTGTTTGAAGCCATTGTTGAATGCTAGCAGAATTGTGTGGGAACCTGGTCTTGTCAGAGGAAGACTGTAACGTCAAGACGAATGGTTGTAATCTCTCTTTGATACTAATATATGCAACCATCGATTTATTTCCTACATGTTTTTTAATATTACATATTCATGGCTTAATGTTTCTTGACTTTTTAAGTAGGTTGAATTGCAATTTGTCTATTATTATGTTTGTTGTTTGTTGTTGTTTACTTGTTTCAGGAGATTGACAAAGGAAGCGAGAGATAGTTGGAGCAAGCAAGTGAGGAAATCATCAAGCAGGATAAGTGACCAAGAGGTAGGCCCTCTTGATTGTTTCTAACCTAAGGAAATATTCCATAGAATGTATCTATTGTGGCTAGACCCATTATCACGCTTGAGGAATTCGTTCATTTTTGCACTAATAATTTTACTTCACCACAAATTGGCGACTCCACTGGGAAGCCCAATCCTTTTGTTTGTCTTGGATTTCATGATTTCGTGAGAAATTTTCTAGTTTCACATTTTCCTGGTTTTTTTTCTTTTCTCCTTCTTACTGGTCTGAGTCTAAAATTCATAGTAGCAGATCTGGTCCCTATTTTCAAAAAAAAAAAAAAAATCCTTAGCTACCTTGATTAGCACTCTTAATCCACTAACAGTTGCATCGACTAGTGCGATTTGCTGAGAAACAGTCGCATCGACCAGCCTCTAGCACTTGTTGTCAGTTAGGTAGTCATGTCAATTCATGTAAGTGAATATTAGGGCTTGACCCTAATCTTGGCCAGTGTGTTCTACTCTTGTCGTTTTGGCCCCGTAGGCCTTTTTGACTATTTTCTCCCTGATTAGAAAGCTACTTTTTGTTTGGTTATGTTTGCTTCTTGGCTTGTCATCTTTCTACTTGATTGATTGAGTCATTGAGTGGCCAACAACACTAGGGCATCTAGTTGGTCACCTATTCAGCTATTTGTGAACTCACTAAGTCGAGTTGTAGGTGTTTTTCCTCTTTGCATTTTGTTTTCAGTCATTTTTATGACTTTGACCTATTTTTTCATAAGTTTGAAAAATTTTCATTTACTTTCCTAAACGTTTCTTTTCCAGCATAGATTACATTATTGGTCGTGTGTTTGGTAAATTCAATGTTTCATTTATTTGAATGAACTTCTCTTTTCATGTTTTCATCTGCTTGAAGAGCTTATTGTCTCGAGAAATTTTTCACTGAAAGATTGTATGCAAAAAGTTTGTTTCGTTGTTTCATGAAAAAGTATGAAATTCTAGCTTGTTGCATCATTATGCTACAATAATTTGCATATTTTAAAAGACTAGAATTGCATCAACATTTTAAAAAGGAAGAGAACTTTTTGTTTTTGAAAGGACTAATAGATAAGTGCTTGTCAGGAAATTAGGAATTGGAATACATTTTTCACTAGTTTATTTTTTGAAAAAGTAGGGTAGTGAAAGATCATTTCATTTTCATTTGCTTGATTGTTTGCATTTGATTGAGTAGTTTCTACCCTCTCTAGTGTAGGCATTTCGTCGAATTGAAAGGGTCTTGTCTCATTTAGTTGCATTTAAGGTTTTTCAAGTAGCATCACTAAGACTAGAAAACTGAAACTTAACTCAAGATCAACTTTAAAATGAATTCAATTAACCCAAGGTGCATTTGACATTAATGATCATATCTAGAAGGTCTAGGCTAGAGATGTGTTATGGCATCTTTAAACCTAGCAGTTGTCATTATCTTCAGCATTAGACAGCACTAGTACAGATTTGTGCTCCCCGTACCATCGAGTATATAATGGGAGACCCCACTAGACTGCAATCCTTTTATCCTTAGGAAGTCGAGTCAACTGCCTTGCGAACGTGATACACCAAACATAGTTTTCTGGGAGATTTCCTACTCGTACTTCTTAGTTCACCGAGAGGTATTGTGCCGTTCACGGTTGCCTAGAAATCCTGTTTACCTAGATCATCTAGAGTTTCATTTGATATTTTTGACTCATTAAACTTAAAATATTATTCAAGCACTTGTCCTTTTGAGCTCATTTCCAATCAAAAGTGATAAATTCATCTTTTTTTCTTTCTCGACCCTTAAAAAATGAAAGAGCATGAGTCTTTTATGTGTCTTAATAATTGATTGCCCATGATCCAAAACATCATGTTAGTCCTTTAGACAAAATCATGAGTTTCCTTAAAGGGACATTTTAAAACCTTGAAGTTATTTGTTCTATCAACTAAGACAAGGTCTTCGTGGTTGAACCATCTGGTTCACCCAATTCCTCTTCCTCTCCTCTGTCTGAAAGAATATCTGAGGAGTCACTTCCTGAGTTACGAGAGTCACTCGAGGACCAAAATGTTGAACTCACAAATGTTTTGAGTGTTCAACCATTGTCATCTCATCCTCCGCATACTTTCGATACTAGGTCATCTGCTGATCTTGGCCCGGAATCTCCGGACAACCCTGTTCGAACTCCAGATAACTCACCAACCACTGATGGTCATCTTGGACTGGTTATCTATCCTTTGAACCCTTTGTTTGACGTTGTTGAGATATCACCGCAACATCCTTACAATCCGTAAGACCAGCGGAGTGTTCCTTTGGAACTATCCCCCAGTACTCATTCAGTCATTCATCATCATTTGTTTTCAAACATGGAACCCGAAGGTGATGCTCTAGTCACATATCTAGATGAGTACGAAGTTTCTACTCCATGTACTATTGAAGAGGAAGAATTGTAATTGCAATTTCCTCCCGAGGGTTTCCCTATTTTAGAAGGTATTCCCGCCAGTTTTCCACCCAACTATGTGTCTTTGGCACACTTGGTTTCAGGTACACCTAGTGCCTCGTCACTTTACCATAATCCTGTATGGGCGTCAGGAATTAGGCCTATATCAAGTCCGTTTGTTATGAACACAACTTTGCAACAAGTTTTTACTTTAGTCCCGGTGCAACCCACCGTTCTGAATACTCTTGTATGATCAATCTTGGTTACCTGTTAGACACAACCGATAGTTTCAAAGATTGTCTCTGTCAGTTCCTCTATCCCATTAGTTAGTGGCCAGATTGTGCCACCACCTGGGGGGTAGAACCTGAATGTTTCTATGGTGTTTGGTGTCAGGTGCCACTAATGTGAGCGGCTCACAAGCTCACATGCTTGGTGTAAATCAGCCTTCTTCTGGTATTATTTATAACCCTGTTGATCCAACTGGGTCAAGCAATGTCCAGTACCAACATGTTCAAAATCTTGTTGGTCCATTTGGATCGAGCAATGTTCAGTATTAGCAACCCTTTGGGGCTTAGGTCCAATACCAAAATCCTTACGTTCCATATGGTTCTCAAGGATTGGTTAATCAACCTTACACCCTCCAATCTAGGCAATACATCCAACACAGCTACGACCAGATTCAGTTAGGTAATTTCCTAGGAACTATTCAAGTACACTTGCAATAGCAAGGATAGCCTCTACAACAATAAGGGTAGCCTCTATTACTGCAAGGGAAACCTTTGTTGCAGCAAGGGCTCTCCACACAATAGCAAGGGAAAATTATACTGCAGCAAGGTCACCTGCAACAACTGCAAGGTCAATCCTTACAACAGTTGCAACAGAAGATACAATATGCTCCACACACCTCTCAATCCATGTCCTCGCAAGGCTAACCTCTACAGACACCGAGACAAATTTTGCAACCGCAAGGTCAACCCTTGCAACAGAAAAACCAACAAGGGCAGCAGCAACCCTTGCATACATATCAACAAGGTCAACCCTTGCAGGGGCAGGGTCAAGGTCAAATCCTGCAACAGCATTCCTAAAACCCTCATGTCCTAGGTCAACAGGTTCAGATTCCTACTAGCCAAGGGCACTAGGTACAAAATCCCTATGTCTAAGGGCAACAAATGTTTCAACCTTATGCCCAAGGACTATAGGTCCAGCATCCTCTTATTCAGGGACAGCAGGCTCATCAGCCGTATGTTCAAGGACAATAGGTTCCATATCCATATGTCCAAGGTCAACAAGCTCTACAACCTTTTAACCCGTATGTTGCCTATCAACAACCTATGCTTGGACAGTTTCAAGGTATTCAAGGTCAAAATCCTCCCTATGCTCAATGTAATCTACAATGGGGGCTGCCTCAGATGCCATATGGCCCAAATCTGCCACTATGGGGCCAAAATCCTTACCTGCAAGGATGGGCTTCTCCCTATGGGCCCATTTATTGACCTCCCATGCCTTTTAACAATTAATTACCTTTCTTGGCTACACTCGAGTTTCTAGATGTATATCACCTTATGAATGATCTAATCCTTCATTCACTGTACTGGCCTCCGGTGCCATCCAAGATACCAAGTGATTGCCCAATGTTTGATGGGAAAGCTAAAGAATATCCTCAGACCCATGTGATGACATATCACCTCTGGTGCTCATCAAACTCATACGCGGATGATTCCATTCATCTTTGTCTTTTCCAATGAACCCTCACGGGTGCTGCAGCGAAATGGTACATCGAGTTACCTCAAAGTACTTATCATGACTATAACTCATTAGCCATGGCTTTCCTCACACATTTTCAGTTGTTGATTCACTATGAAACTGGCACCTCTTTTCTCACATCGCTTAAGCAAGATACTGTGACACACATCTCTGATCACATCCATGAATGGAGACGTAGACGTCACCTAATCAAAGTCAAGATAGTTGATCAGTTGCTCACTAAATGGTTTACCAAATCATTTGTAGCCCTAATTGGTCATGATATAGATATGGGTCGATGCGTCTCCAAAGAGCAGGCCATCACCCGTGACCAGTACTTGGATCTAGTTTACTCTCAGTCTAGCACTTTATATGAGCTATTACCCAATGCTCCATGGCTATCATCTGATCCCACAGCATCAAATTCACCAGTTGTTCCTCCTATTGATGGAGTTATTGGTTTAGTATCCCAGACCCCAGCTAAAACTTCTTCCAAACAAAACTCTGTCTCAAATGTTGTACCTAATAGTTCATCCCAGAATCCACCTTGCCATGGTAAAATCTTAGAGGTCCACGTTGTCCAGTCTACCATAGTGGACAAATCCTCGAAAGGAAAAAAGAAAGGCAAAGGAAAATCTAAAGTCAATGCCCCGAAACAGGGTCCTCCCAAATCGTCTACTGGCGAATCTTTGCAACAGAAACCTAAGTATCCCTCCCTCATTTGCGAGGAAGATCACTAAACCAAGGATTGTCCTTGATGATCTGAAGTTATTCGCCTGCTCAAAGGGACCCCTATTGTCCTCAAAGAGTCATTTCCATCCTAGAATACCCAAATGGTAGACCAACCCCGATCTGCTTCCTCAGGATCTCAAGTGTTCATGATGAGAACTCCTATTAATGTGACTCCCCAATTGAAGGATTATCAAACTCCAGCTCCAATAGCTGGGAAAGAGAAAGAAGCTTCACATTCTTCTTCTACCTCGAGTTCTGGCCCTTTGCAAATTGAGCACCCTAACCTTGATTCCGCTATGTGACCACCCTCTCGAGGTGTACTGCGGAAATCCTCGTATAATCCCAACACCTAAGCCGCTCAACACTATAATATTATTAAGGATTTGGCTCAGGCATCGTCAGCCATGTCAGCTCTTGACGTACTCCAAAGCTTCCCATCAAAATGGAAATATTTGTTGTCAACTATCGGAAGCATCGATCCCACCGATTCCAATTTGATATGTCTTGATCTAGAGAACCATGTTCCACTGGTCCCTCATCAGATTTCCTTTCGTATTCAGGTAACCATCAATGAGAAGACCATCCACCACACTGTCATCGATGAAGGTGCTTCCACCTACATCATTTCAACCGTATGTTGGAAGGCTGTTGCTACCTCTGCACTAAAAAAATCTCCAAACACTTTGGAATATTTTGGTGGGCACAATTCATGACCCTTTGGTGTCTTACCCAACATTGCCATCATCCTGGAAGGCAAGAGAGTGCAAGTCAAAGTAGAAATTGTTGACGCCAATCTCAATTATAATCTTCTACTTGGCCGAAGTTGGGCTCATGCCATGCATGTTGTGGCCTCCTCTTTATTCGCATGATCCTTTTTCCCTATCAAGGGAAAATTGTCATTGTCAATCAGCGACAATGAGAGTGTGGGGGCAGGTCTCTTCAAATATTTTAACTTAATGGGAATTTTTCCACTCCCACCACCTCATGTTGCCACTGCCAACATGATCTTGGTCAAATCTGATCCCTAGGTCATACTTGCACCAGATCTTGTTGATACTTGGTGTAGGTTTTAACCCTGTACATAAATTACCTGCATATGAATTCTAAAACAAAAAAAATAAACAATCCGAGAGCATAACACATAAAACACATATGCATAGATATTTTCCCCTAGATCCCAAAACCGGGACTACCAGCTTGATTTTTCATTATTTTCCTTTCAATGTTACAATACATATTTATACATGCTGAAGCATCCAATACCATGGACCGAAAAACCATCGTGTCCAAAACCATGGACCGAAAACCATAGGTAGGTTCTCCCAACCTAATATAGGGTCCAAAAAAAAATTTCACAGGGCGCTGCCCCAGACCCCGTAGAGGGGGGCTACCCGCCCCCCTCAAACCCCACAGACAGGGGGAGCTGCCGCCCCCTGTGACCCCCCTACTACGCAATCGGCGCAACGAAGGGGGGGCTCTGCCGCCCCTCTAACCCCCCGGTTCACTATGTAGGTTAGTCATGGAAAGAATATAACACAACCCAACAATCTCCCACTTGTTGTTTTCTTTCCACAGGGGGCCACAGGAGAGCTTAGT
>APFE031263355.1:190713-202742 GCA_000404065.3 Pinus taeda | reverse complement strand
TGTCATTTCCAACCAACAACATATCATCCACATACAAGACCAGATAAATAACACGTTCACCAATTAATTTAAAATAACACAATGATCTGCTTTGCTTCTGGTGAAGCCAAGTCCCCGTATAAATGTATCAAATTTCTGATACCACATCCTTGGTGACTGTTTTAACCCATACAGAGACTTCTTTAGCTTGCATACCAGTTCTTTCTTACCCTTCACCGCAAAGCCTTCAGGTTGCTTCATGTAGATTTCCTCTTCCAAATCCCCGTGAAGAAATGTTGTCTTCACATCCATCTATTCTACCTCAAAATCAAAAGTAGCAGCAACAGATAAATGTAATCTAATAGAAGTTACCTTGGCAACAGGAGAAAAAATATCACCAAAATCAATTCCCGGCACCTGGGAATAACCTTTTGCTACCAAGTGAGCTTTGTATTTCTCCATGTTACATAGTAATTTGTCACCGTCCCTGTTACACCTTCTACCACACATTGGAGGACTTCTTCCGGGACCTGTGAGAAGTGACATAACCTGAAAACACTTGCATTGTATCCCCTTGAGTATGTACTTCATATGCCCTGAAGACACCTTCTGCAAAATACCCATAAAAATAGCCCTTTTTCCATTGGCGCTGTTCCACAGTGTATCACTCGTGCCAATGGAGGAAATCCTCCAAAGAGGGCGCGCCAGCTGGCGCTCTATCTCAGAGTCACACTCGCGCCAACCCAGTTGGAAAAAGTTTTTAACAAACCAACTTGCGAAGGTTCTTCCTAACCTATTCATGAACTGATTCCAGCTTGAGTTAGTTTAGTTGGGCTTCGAATCTCCATAGAAGGGAAGTAGTTCTCCACCTCTCATGGAAGCTTCTTTGTGATAAGGCCGATCCCATGAATCTTGTGGATGATCCTATCTCCTTCTCCTCTCTGTATATAAGCTTGTTCTTTTTCCTTTGACAAGCTAGTTAGTAATTCTACTCTTCAAGCTCCAAATTCTAAGTCCCAAAGTCTGAGAATTGCTAAGCTCATGCTACAAGAGGCCTTCTTCATCCCCATAAGGCTATATCTTTAATGACGAGATCCTTGTCCAAGTAACCAAGGAGACAGAGGGTTGTTCCCCATTCCCAACAAGCTTTGCAAGGCATGTGTTGTTGATCACCCAGCCAAAGGAGGATTTTATGTCAGAACTATGGTTGTATTCTTCTTTGTTTATCAATAATAATAGACGACTATCATTATGGTTCCACTCTTATTGTCTTTATAATGATGTTTGAGTTTTATCCTTTCTTAATGATATATAGTTGCATCTCTTGGATTTTATGCTTGTATTTGTGTTTTTCTTTGCATGTGTAGGTGTCCATTCACAAGGATCGTGGGGATTGTGACCAGCCGGAGCGAAAGAACGGGAGCGACGACTCTTCTACAAGTACTAGCATTGGATTCGAGGTAGGCCCTCATCATCGGTCTTTCATTTGCAATTAGGAACCTGCGTGTTAGTGTTGTTTGATTGTTGCTAGACCCCATTTAGGCTAGTGGGATCGCCTCTGTCCGCAGAGGGAATTTACCTCCACAACAATTTGGCGACTCCGCTGGGGAGTTGGCTTTTTGCCTTATTGTTTGTTTTGTCTTGTTGATTGATTTGTAAACTTTAGATGGAGCCTGAAGTACGGCCAGATAGCCTTCGAAACGCTATTTCTCTACATTAGCAAAGTAGATCAACACCACTTCAGTCCATCTCCGGTTTGGTTTACGAACTGAACGGCTTGGAACTTGCCTTGTTTCTTGGTTGTTTCTTGGTTTCTCCTGCTTGATTAGCTTTCTGGGTTGAATCCCTGTGTTGCTTCTTGCCTCTTGGTGTACCTAGGTATTGTTGATTTGGCCTTGGCTCTTTTGTTTTTATTCTTCCATAGCAAACTCGACTGGCGCTTGTTTATAGCGTTACCGTCGCGCCAGTTGGCACAAGTTGCACATTTACAACCCGCACCAATCCCTGAAAGGCGCTAGTTGTAGCCTGACAGTCACGCCAGGCCTGGGAACTTTTGAAGTTTGCTTGGCTGTGAGCCTTCTGAGCTTGGTTTTTGTCCTGGGTACCTTTTTCAGACTACTTGAGTGTGTTGGAGTGTGATTTGACTGGCTTTGATCATTACCCTTTGGGTGTTTTCTTTTTTCTATCGATTTCACGTTTCTAGCCCTAGGGCATCTAGTGGCTTTGTTTGTCAAGCCTTCCTCGGGTGTTTTGATCTTCTAGTGGTCCATTCGATTCTTTGATTGCTCCCTTACACTTGTTTGGTAGTTGCAAATCGTTTTTTTGCGTTATTTAGGTGACTTGCTTTGTCTTCACTTGAATTCCGCTTCGTCTCACTTTGAGTCTAGATCACATGGCTCATTGGTGCCTTTGGGATCTTTCTTATCTTTGGAAGTTTGATTTTTGATTTAAGGAACTGAATGTGCTTGTATTGAATAGAATTTGTTTTTGTTATTTCTCAAAGTTGTTTAGTGCATTTTGCCATCATCAAAAAGAAAAATCTCTTTTACTTTGTATTAGTTAATGAGAAATATAACTTTTCATTTGGATTAGTGATTAGTGATCTTAAAGAAAAAATTGTTAATTTGCATTCACTGCATTAGGGAAGTTCTTTGTTGTTTTGTGATCGTTTCGTTTGCGTGAAAGATCTTGAACTCTCTCGTAACTAGCATTCATCGAATGAAATGACATGTTTTGGCATATAGATTTCATTTAGGGAATTTTGAGAGATTACATACGGTAAGGCCTGAAAACTGAAACCTAACACAAGATAAACTTTAAAATAAACCGAAAGGATCTAACAACGCATTGGAACATAACACTCACATTCTAGAGGTCTAGGCTAGAGACGTGCTCCGGCGTCGTTAAACCTAGTCACTTTTGTTTCCACTCAAGGTTGGGTAATTCCTCCTTTTGTGACTCAATTGTGGTCTAGTACGGACTTGTGCTCCCACGTACCGTCAAGTATATGGGGAGACTCCACTAGGTTATCATCCTTTATCCACAGGAAGCCATGTCTGCCGCCTTACGACCCGTAATGCACCGAACACAGCATTTGGGAAGATTGACCGTCGTACGGAAAGTCCTTGGTTTTCATATGATTGCTAAGGTGTATATGCAGTTTTACGGATTGTCTGGTAAACCCTTTGCCTAGTTCTCCAGAGTAGACACTTTTTTATCCTTTTCGGACTCCCTAAAAGAAAAGGCTCACCTGAGCATTTGTCACTTCGGGCTCACTAAACATTCGAAGGCAACTAGAGTCATATTTTTGTCCTTTTCTTGACTCTTTAAAGATGAAAAGGTCAAGTTATGTCCTTGTGTCTTAAAATTTATTCGGCCACGTTCACACTTACCCTATTAGATCTTGTTTGCGTTAGTTTGAGTAGGGTTTTTTCTCGTTAGCTTGCCTAGGATTTTTTTAATTTAATCATCCTGGCAGATCCATTGATCCTATCTCCCATCCCTAGTGACCAAAGGTCTCCTTCTTCTGTTGCTCCTGAGACACCGCTTTGTGGTGACACTTTCCCTGTTATTCCAAGTGTCCAACCATTGAACTCTCGCGCTCCAGAAGACGATCTTCACGATCTATTTTGGAACCCTGTTTGGGAACCTTACGAAGAGGATTTTCCTTCTACTCCTACTGGTGTTTCGGTCCCGATGTCTTCCTCTGATATGGATGACACATCTCCTACAGCAAGCGAGACACCTGTTTTGTCAAGTATCGAGACTCCTATCCCAGCCACATCCTCAGTTATAACTCCAGCCTTCACTGTTACCCCTCTTGGTGTTACAGTACCCTTACGCTATAAGGATTTGAGGGATGCCATGGGCTCTAGGAACTCCTCTTCCGGTACCATGTGGGATCATAACATCGTTCCCACTACGGGATCTTTTTTTTCACAGGTTCACAATACAGTTGTCACATCAGTTCCGACTATTCCCACTGTTTGTGTAGCGTCTTCAACACCGATTGTTAGTGTCGTTACGGCGTCTTCGATCGTGACTACTGTTGCTGGTCCGTACCACGGTTCAGTACATAGTGGCTAGTCAGCACATACACCCAGAGTTGTCCATCCTGCACTTAGTGCCCCACCTTCTTCTGGTGTCATTCCAACAGAGGAGGCATATTCTCAGTATTTGCATACCGTCCAGAATCCAGACACGCAAGGTTCAGGTCATTATTATGACCCTGTAGGGCATCATTTGTATATGTCCTTGCCATCTCAGCCTGCGGTTGAGGTCTCGGTCCCGTTAAGCATCGCTTGGGGTACCACTGGTTATGGTGGTGGCCAAGCGCTCCGTCCGGATCAAGGACAGCCTTACCAAGGACCATCGTATCAAGGTCAGCCATCCTACACGTAGCCTAATTTTGGGCAGCAGTATTATGGCCAAACCTATCCAGGACAGCCTAGAGGCCCACAAGGACAACCCTTCCGGGGACAACCTTCGGCCTATGGTGGTTCATCTTTCACCTATCTTGGGCAACCCTCTGGAAATCCGGGACAACCTTATATCCAACAAGGACAACCTGGAGTCCAGCAGGGATACCCTTCCGGTCAACCCTATGGGAATCCAGGACAACCTTATGCTCAACAAGGATAACCTGGAATCCAGCAAGGGTACCCTTCTGGGCAGGGTGGTCAGCCTTACGTTCAGCAAGGCCAGCCCACTACTTATCCTAGTCAACCATCTGGACAGGTTGGTCAGCCCCAAGGTCAACCGACCATTCAGTCCGCTCAGCCATCTGTTCCGCAAGGACAACCCTCGGTTGTATAAGGACAACCTAACACCCAGCAAGCTCAACCTTCTAGGCAAGTGGGTCCATCCCAAACTCAACCAGGGCAACCTTCCGGCCACATGGCCCAATATCCATCCTCTCAAGGACATCTTTCTGGGCCTGCTCAACCGGGCATGCATATGGTGGTTGCTTCTCAAGCTCAACCCGGTTTTCAGCCCTAGACTCAAACTGGTCTTCAAATGCAAGGTGGGTTTCAATTCCAACCTTCTTACCAAGCGCAGCCTAGTACCCAGGCTCAGTATGGAGCCCAGCAACCGTATGGATACCAGCAACCAAGGGCAAGCTCAGTTCGCCCCGTACCAAAATTATCAACAAATGCAGGTCGCCCCTTATCAAAATTACCAGCAACAGTATGTTGCTCCTGCAGGCCAGGTTGGTAATCAATGGGGTGCTGGGGGGCAGATCCAGGGTCAACCGTCCAGTTATGGATATAACCCCTATGGACAGAGTCCCTACGGACAGAACCCTTATGGGCCTGGTCCATCCAGACAAAATCAATGGGGGCAACCAGCAACTGGTTGGAACTCTGGTGCTACCTCGTATCCACAGCCGCAGATGTCCTTCAATCCTCAACTACCATTTTTAGCAACATTGGAACTACCAAATGTATCTAAATTGACTAATGATCCTATCCTTCATAATCCATTCTGGCCACCAGTTCCAACCAAGATACCCGGCGACTGTCCCAAATTCGACAGCAAAGCTGCAGAAGATCCTCGAGCCCATGTTATGACTTACCACCTTTGGTGTTCATCAAATTCATGGCTTGACAATTCAATCTGACTCCGCCTTTTCCAAAGGACTCTCATCGGCTCGGCTGCTAAGTGGTACATTGAGTTGACTCGTGTGTCCTTTCAAGATTTCAATTCGTTGGCAATGGCATTCCTAACTCATTTTCAGTTACCCATTCGGTATGAGACGAGAACGCATCTCCTTACGTCTCTCAAACAGGACACGGCCACGCACATATCCGATCATATACATGAATGGAGACGGCGTCGTCGGTTGATCAAGTTCTGGATTCCTGATCAACTCCTAACCGATTGTTTCACGACCTCCTTTGTCCCTAAAATCGCACGAGACATTGCTATGGGAGCTTGTGTAACTGAAGAGCAAGCTATCGCGCGTGCTTAGTACCTCGACTTAGTTTATTCTCAGTCAGGTACCTTATATGAGTATTTTCCTGATGCCCCGAGACACGGAACATCCAAAGCTCTGCCAAAGCCATCTGTTGACGGTGTTATTGGCTCTGTAAATTCGTCGTCGAAGAAATCATCTGCGAACCCTGGGAAGCAAAAATAGAATGCTTCAAATGGAAACACTTCTCACGGTGTATCTAATTCCAGAAGTACTTCCGAGGTCAACGTCGTCCATTCCACCATGGCGGACAAAACCTCGAAAGGAAAGAAAAAGGTGAAGGTGAAGAATAAATCTGAGCAAACCAAACAGGACTCCTCCAAACCTCCACCCGAGGAAGGAGCCAAACGTAAACCGAAGTATCCTTGTCTTATCTGTGATGAGGATCACTATACCAAAGACTACCCAAGGTGGTCCGAAGTTAGTCGTTTATTGAAAGGTGCTCCTGGGATTCCTGCAGTTCTGAAAGAACCTTTCCCCTCACAGCAAACCCAAATGGTGTCCGATCCATCCTCGTCTTCTTCTCCCTTTGGTTCCCAAGTGTTCATGGCTAGAACCATTCCCGTTCATATAACGACTCGAGCAAAAGAATATCCATCTTCCACCGGGAAGGAGCCTGATGTCCCTTCAAGTGCTCCTCCGTCCAGTTCTGGTCCGCTCCATATCGAGAGACCTAGCACTGAGACGCCCATCTAACCCCCTCCTAAAGGTGTACTCCAGAGATCATCCTACAACCCAAATGCTCGTGTTTCCCAAAACTATAGCATCGTTGAGGACTTAGCTCAGGCTCCCTCAGCTATGTCCGCTTTAAAAGTTCTCTAGAGCTGCCCCCCAGAGGAAGTCCTTGCTATCGGCCATCGGTCGCATCGACCCGGCCGACTCAGATTTGATCACCTTTGATCTCGAGAGCCATGTGCCAAGACTGCCTCACGAGATTGCTTTCCTCATTCAGGTCATCATCAATTCGAAAAAAATTCATCGTACAGTTGTTGATGAAGGCGCGTCAACTTGCATTATGTTTGTTGCTTGTTGAAAAGCGATCGGGTCTCTAACTTTGAGTCAGTCTCCCATGACACTGGAAGCCTTTGATGGGAGAGAATCTCGCCCCAACAGTATCCTTCAACGATTGCCGATTACTTTGGAAGGGAAGACCGTTAAAGTGGAAGTTGAAGTTGTCGATGCAAATCTTACTTACAACCTCCTGTTGGGCCGGAGCTGGACATATGCCATGCGTGCCGTGGCTTCATCCCTCTTTCGTGTCATTCATTTCCCTCATTAAGGGAAAATTGTTACAGTAGACCAGCTCTCCTTCTTTGCTTCTTCTTCTGAAGGCAATGTGCCTTTTGTGGAGCATGCCTCCATTCCCTTAGAGAGTGTGGGAGCTGGGATCTTCAAAGACCCTACCCTCATGGGTGTCTTTTCACTCCCACCTCCGTACCTTGCTTCGCTCGGTTTGGTTTCTACTCGTTCTGATCCCCCATTGCACAATGTTGCTACCCTCGGCTCCTCTGCACAAGGGGCCATTGATCCTCTAGCTTGTAACCCTCGCTCGGCCAGGGGCCATGGGCAGATCATCAGTGTCGTTGATCATTTTACAAAACAGGCCGAGACGACGCCTACACTATCTAGGCTGGTCACACAGCGATGCAATAAGGTAGGTCCCAAGATGGGCTTGACTTGAACAAGTATCATGCGTGCACTTTACTTTTTGTACATACATGTGCCTTCAGCAAGTGTGTTGTGTGTGCGTGTTTTCATTTTTTGTCTTGGTGTGTCGGCGTGATTGCCGTTTATTGTGTCTTTTTGCTTCTTGGACAGATGTCTGGATCGCCCTACGTTGGTTTCGCTGATCGTGCCTCCCGTAGTACACGCAACTTGTCATCTATGGCATGGGTGATCTACGATCCTCATGGTGAGTTAGTAGACCTTCAAGGGGTCTGTCTAGGTTGTACAACGAACAATGTTGCTGAGTATAGTGTTGTGATTGAATTACTAGCTGAGGCGATTAACCTCAGTATTTGAACATTGGTTGTGAACTTGGACTCTCAGCTTGTAGTCCACCAGCTCAACGGGTGTTATTCCATCAGAGACCATCGGATCTTAAGGTTTTATTTACGTGTTAAGTTGTTAGAAAGGGATTTTGATTTCATTACTTATCAACATATTCCAAGACGACTTAATACGTTAACCGATGCATTAGCTAATTATGTGTTGGACAGGAATTTGCATGACATGTAATTCAAAATAACATAAGAAGCATAAAACACAATAAACCATAAAACATATGTATATATATATATATGTGTGTCCAAATGTTTGCATTGCGTGCATCATCAAAAAATAATACATGTTTGTCTCAATACATCCGGAGACAACATGTCTCTCAAAAAATATGCATAGAAAAGAAAGCCTAGATATCTAGTCCTGGTGGTGCTCATGGTAGCACGTCACTGCTCGCACTAAACGTCTCAGGATTCGTGGATGCAATTCGGCACCCCCACCGTGTGCCTCTGGTACGCTAGCGGGACATCCGCTAGCCGAGTGTAATCCAGAATCCCTCGAGTGATAGCCTCGAGGTTTTGAATGAGCTCTCCTCTGTCACCACCCTCCTCCTAAGGATCCACTTTCGTTGCCTGGTGTCTCCTCGCAATGGGAGACATGCCAGCTGGACGCTTCAGGCCAACATCTGCATATGCATATAAATGTTATTAGAACAAGCATGTATTGACAAAAAAAAATCATAAAAAACTCAAAATCAAAAAACGAGATCATACCAATCTCCTCGTCCCAGTCCTCTCCCTCCGGCAAAGGGAGGTCAGGGTCTCCGGTGAAGTTTGTCCTTGCATACGGCCAGTCCTCCATAGTTGGCGGCGAAGCCACCTGAAAAACTTAGGTCTGAATGACATCTGCTGACCGCCACCACCCCTCAGCATCAGTGTCGCCCATCGAGCCATCCTCGGCTCTCGAGGTGCCGGTTCAGGAACAAAGGCCCCTTGGCCTTGGAAGATTGGCACACGTTCCAAGAAGAACGTCACCAAGATGGAGTCGTACCCGAACTATTGCAACTTGTCGCGCTTGGCCTTTGCTAGCTATCTCTTCACATTGGTCGTTACAGCTAACGCCCAATTGAAGACCGTCGGGCTAAGGCACTCTGTCGCCAAGATCAGGTGATTCTTCGTAGCTTCATGGGGCACCTGTGCCCCCGCAGCTCGTGTGATGGTGAATAGTAAAGCTCTTAGTGTCAGGTTCTGGACAGTGGGGATATCCACTTTTGAGCTGCCCGACCCATATCTTGCCCCTGGGCAAACTCGAGCCTTCACCTCTTCCATCTTCTCCTCGGATGGCCTACTACCGGTCAATCGAGGCATCGGCCCTCTATGCAATAATCTAGTAAGGAAGTATACATCAGATACATCTAATTCCAATACTTGGTCCCGTATCCGGAACACCTGTTCCTGTACATCCCATAAGTTGATCAAATACTGCAAGAGCTCTGGCTGAGCTCGTAGATAGGACAGTAGGAAGTATTTCTTGAGCCCAGAAGCTCTGAGAGCTTCCATGCAGTCCTCATCCGCTAAGGCCAATGTGTCCACTTGGTTTCATTCTCGTTCCTTCCATACGATTACCATTTTCGCATATTTCCCTGCAATCACAAGCCCAAAACATTAAATTAGACCCTTTTGTAATTTAAAATGCAGTGAAATAGCTTTTAAATGGTTAAAATTTAAGCAAGAAATCCGCACGGCCGTTGGTGCGACTGTTTCTAAAACAGTCGCGCCCATGGGCGCGAGCCTTTAGGGAAAGTTGCCCCATTGGCGAGGGTCCGTGCCCGAAACCCGCGCCAATGGGTGCAACCCTCATTTTAGTAATCCCCTCCATGGAAGATGATAAACTAACCTAAAGCAAATTTGAAATGGATAAAAATGGAGTGGGGGAAGAGACCTCTTACCTGACACTGACGGTGCTCCGAATGGTCGGCTGGATTTGTCGCAATCATCGCTTGAAGATTGCACACCAAAAGCCCTAATGACGCTCTCAAGAGGTAAAAGTGAAAAGTAATTTCTTGTTTTTACCATTTTCACCCATTTTATAACTTTTTAACCCTCAAATAGGTTTTAAAAGTCATTTTATGAATATTTTAATATATATTTGTGCCGAAAATGGATTTTACGTCATTTTTTGTGCAGCGACAGGTGTTTGTGTGGCTTAGGCGATGAAACGAGTTGTATTTTATACTTTTTCTTACTCGGTAAATCCATGAAAAAGTCACTTTGGAGTCATCTTTTTGCTCTTTTCTGACTCTCTAAACATGAAAAGAACGTCGAGTTGTTCCTCTCAACTCGTTAAATGTAAAGGAGAGGTGATCGTCTTTAGACCCTTTTCCGACCATGTAAAAAATGAAAAGATTGTCGAACCCTTGTCGTTTCAGGTTCGTTAACAGTTACAAAGCGACGTGGTTTCAATCACTTTTTTACTTTTTCAGATCGAAATCACTACTCATGAAAAGTACTCCTCGGTCGTAATGAACGGGTGGTTCTTTCGAGCATTGTTTTATACTTTTTCGAGCTCGAGAGACACAAATTTACGAAAAATGACACCCCTGGAGTTTCCTTTTCCGTTGTCTTTTCAAACTCTCTAAACATGAAAAGGCGCTGAGTTCTTCCTTTGTCAGACTCATTAAAACTTAATGACATTAGATTATGTCGAAATGATGCCTCTCAAGCATATGCTATCCCTGTCAAGCTTGTCATCAAAAAATAACCGGGGTACTCGCCATAAATGGTGGGGAAAAAGGAACCACAATTATCATCGTGTCAGCAGTATGTCGCTCTTGAACATGGCACTTGTCTGCATTCTTGTCTGGGTGGGGACATCTCATCTTGTTTTTACACTTGCCTCTGTGGGTTTGGGATATCCTGTTTGACCTCTCATCTTCTCATTGCCCTGTCACCATGACCCCTGATCATTTGATGTCAAATACTACCACGTCCACTGTCGTGACGCCCATATGTTCAAGAAAAGTTGACCTCTGCAGAATACTCAACCTCCCTATGATACCTCACACAAAACATCTTATCCTTCTATGTCTCGTGTCAATGATGTGGGAAACATTATGGGCCACCTTCGATCAAGGTCACTTCCTGTCGACTTCAGCTCATTATCCAGGAAGTTGACTTAGAGACTCCCTTCAGGTTCCTTGCAGCCTGCATGCCTCAATGGCAGGTTCTTCGTGTTCGACGTGAGGTTTTCATCATTGGCCTCCGATCGAATGATTCTATGAGTGTTCGACGTCGTCTCACTGATTCGCAGGCCGTAGATTGTACCTATAGTACCTTGAGGGCCACTGTCATTATTGGTGGTACCTCTCGCGTCTGTTAATAGTTTTCATCATTAACTGGTAATCAGACGATGTTCCTGCATGTTTGACTTCGACTCCTATATTCGCATGCTTGAACTTGTACTTTGTTCGGGTCGAGATGGAGCGTAAGACCCTGGATTTTATCTGTTGAGATCCAGGTTGTGATTTTGTGGATTATTATGATCATTACATGACTCATTCACTGGATGGCTGCGACCATGCCTGAGTCTGCTTATCGATCCTTCTTGGATGGCTATGTCCATACCTTGGATCTAGATTTTTATGTACTCTGCTATGGATGGGTGCGCCCATACCACATACATCATGTATTTGAGATATCGGTTGTTGTACTTCTTCATGTAGGTTCTCCGGCGGCAGTGTTTTCAGTTGGCCATGTTCTTGTAAAGCATTTCACCCCTCTCTCTCTCGGGCCTCATGCTTTAGGGAGCATATGTTACAGAGTAATTTGTCACTGTCCCTGTTACACCTTCTACCGCACATTGGAGGACTTATTCCAGGACCTGTGAGAAGTGACATAACCTGAAAACACTTGCATTGTATCCCCTTGAGTATGTACTTCATATGCCCTGCAGACACCTTCTGCAAAATACCCATAAAAATAGCCCTTTTTCCATTGGCGTTGTTCCACAGTGTATCACTCACGCCAATGGGGGAAATCCTCCAAAGAGGGTGCGCCAGCTGGCGCTCTGTCTCAGA
>APFE031263355.1:163318-187079 GCA_000404065.3 Pinus taeda | reverse complement strand
AAAAAAAAAAAAAAAACAATGCGAGAGCATAACACATAAAATGCATATGCACAAAGATTTTCCCCTGGATCCCAAAACCGAGACTAACAGCTTGATTTTTCATTATGTTCCTTTCAATGTTACAATACATATTTATACATGTTGAAGCATCCAATACCATGGTTCGAAAACCATTGTGTCCAAAACCATGGACCAAAAACCATAGGTAGGTTTGCCCAACCTAATATAAGGTCCAAAAAAAATTTCCCAAGTCGCTTCCCCGGACCCCGTAGAGAGAGGCTACTTGCCCCCCTAAAACCCCCTGCTGCACAATCGACGCAACGAAGGGGGGGCTTCACCCCCCTCTAACCCCCCAGTTCACTACGTAGGTTAGTCGTGGAAAGAATATAACACAACCCAACACTTGGGGCAAGGTTATGCCACTTATTCCCATCAAAGTCATTTACGTGAAAATTGTTTTGGCTTCGAAATCTGCATCCTCTGATTCTCATATGTCAAAGACCCATCTCGATATGTACTTTCAATCCCCCTGGCTTGGCACTTTGGAATCGTCTGATCCCTTAGCCGAGACCTTCTTTATTGATGAAGGTATCATGGAAATCATGTCTCTCAAGGAACCACCATGGATCGATACTCATCATCGGTCCTCATTCCTACCTCACCAGGCAGTCATGTCTACCACTTTTGAAGAGTCCACTTCTCCATTTCCACCACCAACTATTCCTCATGAAGTATGGTCAGAAGGAAATCTGGGTAATATTACCCAAATGATGTCGATTGACATTTCTATCAAACCCAGTATTGTTGAACATGTTCACATTGGGGTGTCTTATTCTCCAGATGAGATCAAGACATATACTCGTCTATTTCAATAATTTTGTGATGTGTTTGCATGGTCTTACAGAGAAATTCCTAGCATTGATCCTAGCATTGTGATGCATGAAATACCCATGTATTTGCACGCAAAGCCCGTTTGCCAACAGCTTCCCCCGATGCACCCTAGGAAGGTTGTTGTTATTAAGGAAAAGTTGAAAAGCTTCTCAAGGTTGGGTTCATCTATCCCATCCCCCTTATAGACTGGGTGTCCAATATTGTCCCGGTGACTAAAAACAAGGCACAATCCGCATTTGCATGGATTATCAAGATCTTAATCGTGCTTGTCCTAAAGACAACTATCCTACCCCCGTCATTAATCAAATCATTGATGAATGTGCCAGGAGCGATATCTTTTCCTTTATGGACAGATTTTTTGGTTATAACCAGATTAATATCACACCGGCCGATCAAGAAAAGACAACCTTTATTTTCCCATGGGGGACATTTGCGTACAATTAACTCCCTTTCGGCCTTAAAAATGTTGGAGCCACATTTCAATGGCCAATGTCCTACGTGTTTCATGAAATTCGCAACATTGTCCAGCCTTACTTGGATGACCTTCCTGCTCATTCTCGCAAGCGCCAAGGTCATGTAGACCATCTTTGGCAGATTTTTCTACGTTGCAGACACTATAACATTCGGTTAAATCTACACAAATATGTTTTCTACATGGAACCAAGACAACTCCTCGACTTCATCATTTCCAAGGATGGTATTCACCTGGATCCACTAAAAGTCAATGCCATTGTAAATTTACCCCCTCCATCCTCACTGCACCAACTCCAAAGCCTGCAAGGAAAGGCCAACTTTCTTCGTCGTTTTATACCCAACTATACTGGGCTATCCATAGGATTTACTCGGTTTCTCAAAAAAGGAACGCCCTTTACATAGGATGAGGTGGCCCAAAAATATTTTGATGATCTCAAGGACATCCTCATAAATGCTCCTCTATTACATCCACTGGACTGTTATCGAGATTACTTCATTTACCTAGCCACGGCCCCTAGCACCATTGTTATGTTCGTGGTCCAAGACAACGACAAAGGCAATGAATATGTAATCTACTACCTTAGTCAGAATCTCCTCGACACTGAAACACATTATGCACATGTCGAGAAGTTGGCTTTGGCTACCATTCAAGTTGTTCAAAATTTTCGGCACTATATCCTTTTACGTACACCTACGGTGATTTCTGAGTGGAACCCCATGACCTATATCCTGACTCATCAGTTTCTAGGGGGCAAGTTGTGGTGAAGTAAAATTATAAGTGCAGACATGAATGAATTCCTCTAACCTAATAATGGGTCTATCCACATCAAATACATTCTATGGAAGATTTCCTTAGGTTAGAATGAATCAAGAGGGCCTACCTCTTGATCACTTATCATGTTTGATGATGTCCTCGCTTGCTCACTCTAGCTATCAAACACGAATGAATTCCTCTAACCCAATAATGGGTCTAAACACATCAAATACATTCTATGGAAGATTTTCGTAGGTTAGAATCAATCAAGAGGGCCTACCTCTTGGTCACTTATCCTATTTGATGATGTCCTCACTTGCTCACTCCAGCTATCTCTCGCTCTCGCTTCCTTCGTCAAGCTCCTGAAACACGTAAGTAACAACAGACAAAAAACATAATAATAAACAAATTGCAATTCAACGTACTTAACAAGTCAAGAAACATTAAGACATGAAGATGTAATATTACATAACATGTAGGAATTCAATCGATAGTTGCATATATTAATATCAAAGAGATATTACAACCATTCGTCTTGATGTTGCAGTCTTCCTCTAACAAGACCAGGTTCCCACACACTTATGCTAGCATTCCACAATGGCTTCAAACAACAATAGTTTTAAAGATCTTCCCTTTATCCTTCACTCTAAACCAAAACACACTTCTCCTTCACACAACTAGATAGCTACAACTAGTAATAGCTTTATTTTCTACTTCAAACTAGAATAGCATCAACACTCAACCAAAACTCTACAACTATATCACAAACACTAACTTATGATTGGGAAGAAGGGAGGTTTATATAGGAAATATGGATGGGAAATGGATCCTCATCTCATGGGAGAAGGAAATATCCCTTGAGGTAGTTCCATCATTACAAGGGAAAGGAGCCCAAACTGTCATCCTCGACCCCATGCGGCCAAACCATTTACTAAACTTCCGTTACAGATCTTTTAGAGCTGGAAGCTTTGGCTCTAATTTAAAAAACTTTCCATAACAGGACCGGCACAACTGGAACATGACTCAGTCACTCTAGTCAGCATGAGTAGTAGTACTAATCTCTACACACTAGCATGGGGAAGACAAATACCATTAGATTCAGTCTTGTAAACTGGGTAAAATAGAAGTTTCAGGGGAAATGGTGCAAAAGGGAAATTATTAGCTCATGAAGAGGGACACAATGGGATTTTCTTCATCAAGGAAAAGTATGCGGGGTTCACTGTAGAGGTCCTCCAGGATCAAGGAATGAGGAATACAGGGATAGTGAAAAAATGCTTTGTAACAGATGCCCCCTAAAGCGTGAAGGCTGAGCTAGAGTGGGGGAGAGTGGGGGATGAAATGCTTTATAAATCAATGCAGGGAACCAGTCTGCCATTAAAGTACAGATACATATACATAAACTGAAATCACTTTCAAATTTTACATGAATCATAGCATGGATGTATCCATCCAGAGAATGATCATGTAAATGGATCTAAGTATGGGCATATCCATCCATCAAAGAGGATCATATTGAAACCAAGGTATGATCTAAGGTATGGTCATAGCCATCCATCTAAAAGAGACATGCATATCATCATAACCATGTCACAACACTTTGTAACCTGGACTTTTGTTCTGATTCCAGGGTCTTGCACTCCAACACGACCCAGTCAAAGTACAGATCCTAGCATGTGAATAGATGTGTTAATGTCGAACATGCTAGAAAGTCCTTGATTACCAGTCAATGATGTAAACTGCTAACAAGCACGAGAGAAACCACCAATAATGACAATGGTCCTCAAGGTATTATTAGTCCAATTCATGAAATGTGAATAGAGGAACTAGAGTTGAACAGTCGTGAAATCACTCGATCGAAAGCCAATGATGTGAACTTCTGGTTGAGTGAGAAGAACTTTCCATTAGGGAATGCAAGCTCTATGGTATTGGAAGGGAGCCTCTCGGTCAACTTCCTAGATAATGAGTTGAAATCGATGGAAAGTGACCGTGTCGAAGGAGGGCCATAATGAATCCCACATCATCAATGTGAGACGAGAGGATGCAAAATGATTTTGGATAATACAAAGAATCATAGGTAAGTGTAACTACAGAAGGACAACTCTTGAACATATCGGCAACACAACTAGAAATTTGGCATCTTTTGGATCCATAGGATCGGTGGTCATGATGATGTAGCAGAGATCAAATGGAAGGCAAAATGAATGGCCCAAAACCCAGGAAGGTCAAAAATACAAAGGAGGATGTCTCAACCCGACACAAAGCAAAGAGTGTCATGTTCAAGAGTGAGCTGCTGACACAACTGATAGATTGCCAAATTTTCCCCCACCATTTCTGGCAAGTACCCCAGTTATTTTTTAATCACAAGATTCGAGGGGATAGCATATGCTTACATTGTAAGTTCATCCTTCAGACGAATCCGACCTAGTGAGTTTAACGAGCCCTAGGAAGGATAAGCTCATGTTTGTCATGGAGAATGTCATTTAATAGTTTAATGAGTCTGAAAAAGGTGTAACTTGGTATCTTTTTCATGTTTAGAGAGTTTGAAAATGACACGTAAAAGAAAACTCCACATGGTCCCTTTTCGTACATTTGTGTCTCTCGAGCCTGAAAAGGTAGAAAACAATATTTGAGATAACCACTTGACCATTTTAGTCAAGGAGTACCTTTTTCGTAAATAGTTCCTCCCAGCCTAAAAAAGGGGTGAACTTATACATGGGCGCACAATGTTTTTCATCCATTAACAAGTTCGAAACGACAAGGGCTCGACTATCTTTTCATTTTTAAAGGGTCGGAAAATAGCTGAAAGCGGACCCCCCATTTTTATTCTATTTAATGAGTCAAAAAGGGAAAAAATACTTGGAAATATTTTCATATAAGTTTAATGAGTTGAGAAAAGAGTTGAAATGTGACTCATCATCATCGTCAAACATCCATCACCTATCGCTGCATAAGTAAGGTACAGTGTATTATCGAGTCCTTGAGGCAAAATAGGTCAAAATATTTACAAAACCTGATATTTTCACGAAAAAATGAATAAAAAGGGGGGAAGTAAATAAATTTTTACCATTTACCATTTTACCTTTGTTGTGAACACTTTTTACCCACTTTTACCATAATTGTTCTAGAGCGTATTATGAAAGATCCGGGAGGTCAATCGACAAGCCGCCAGTTCCAAGTAACAACTGAAGCCCTGAGCTGCATTTTCATGCTATTTATTTCTAGTTTTAGCCATTCTTTTGGATTTTTAAGGAGTTTTTTGAAAATATTTTTCGCCCTCGGTCGGCACGATTTCCGAGCGCAGAATCACGTCGGCCGAGGGTGATTAGCAAAGCCATTCGCATCGATCGATGCAACTGTTTTTAAAATAGGTGTGTCAGCACTGTGGATAGGGAAAACCCCTATGTTCTCAAAAACTGGCCATTTAAATTTGAACTTAATGTGCCAATGATGATTATTGACTCAAATTGATGGATTTTGTAGGAGAGTATTGTCGAAAATGGTGGATTGGAAGGAATGGGAACATGAAGATGTTGACACCTAGGCAATGAATGACAAAAATTGCTTAGAGGCTTTGAGGGCTTGCAGGCTCTTCGAATTCTTACTTAAACTAAGGATGTGGGCCCAACCCAATTTTCTTCGATACCTGATAAGTCATTGGGGCATTAATCAGGAGATTTTTGTCATTGGCGACCAGGATATGGAGTTGAAAACTTCAAATATTTACTTCATCACTAGACTATCTCGCAGAAGTGAGCCAGTGAAATTGAATGGGTCATGTCCAATTGGAGCAAGCATATCTTCCCTAATTGCCTAACACTGCCTGAAGACCCTAAAATCCAAGAGTGGGAAGATAGAGATTTCTAGTGTGTGGGATTTGACATTGAGGGTGCTTCTATTGACTATCAATAGGGTGGCGGGGTCTCAAGTGGAACATGAAACTAACAAGTCGAAGTTCCTTTAGGTTATTAACTGAACAACTCCTATGATCTTCAATTGGGCAGAGGCCATGAAGATGAACATCAAGCGCTAGTTGTCCAAGGCCAAGGTAGGGAATCTGAAGCAATTTGGATTCGGATCTGTACTTGTGACCTTTTTCCTGGAACAAGTACCACTGTTCTAGTATCAGCTAACTGAGGTAGATACTCCTATGCCACACGATTTGTGGATGGCCCATTGGAGTCATTTGATGCCCAGGATCACTAGGGGTTAGCATATGTCATACAGACCTGCATTCTTTTCATGGCTACAATGACAGAAGATCGTCATGGAGGACTGGCCATATAGCAGCACTGATTTCTATGGAGATCCAGATATGGCTTTACCAGATGGAGAGGACTTCGATGACGAAGGTGAAAAATCAAAGTTTTTTAGTTTTGAAATTTTTTAATTGCTTTTGGTATATATGTGCTTATAAAATTTCTCTTGTTTATGCAAATGTTGGACTAGAGCAGCCAGCTAGGATGTCTTCGATAGCTAGGCACATCCCCCACCCTATCAATGTTGTCGCCCCTTATCAAGAAGGAAGGGACAATGAGGAGGAGATCAAGAGGAACCTTGAGGGGTTAAATCATGGTATCCCAGAGTATGCTCGGATAAGAGACATGCCCCATCGATACCAGAGACACACGGTACGAGTCTCAAATCAGATTTGTTGATTGCTAAGTGATGTTGCACGAGCTATCTCGTGATACCATGACCACCATGCTGATTAGTTCCTAGGTCCAGCACTTACATATTTTTTTAGGCCTGCATGCCACGGATGTATGAGGCCTGCGAGCCGCTGATGTTATTTTAGACACATATTATGTTACAAATGGTTTCTGTTATCTTTTATATGTTTCATAAATTCCTATCCAACACGTAATTAGCTAATGCATCTGTCAATGTATTCGTGGTCTAGAAATATGATGATACTTAATATAATCAAAATTCATTTCCAATAGATGGATACAGAGATACATTCTCAATATTTGAGGGTTCCTGATAGAATATTTCCCATCGAGTTGAAGGATGACAAGTTGTGAATCCAGGCTGACAACCAATTCTCTGATGCCCAGAGCGATGGCTTCTGACAACAGTTCGATGACCACACTATATTCAACAATTTTGTTGGTTGTATGACCTAGGAAGATAGCTTAAACGTTAATCAACTCACCATTAGGGTCATAGATAGCCCATGTCATGGATGATAGGTTCCAAGTACTGCGGCAAGCACCATCAACGAAACCAACGTGAGGATTCGCAGACATCTGCAAAGCAAGAAAATCATGGTAAATAGGAAAGTTATTTGAAAACTATCACACAAAACCATGTTGTACAAAAATGAATCACACACTAATGTACATAAGTAACCATGCAAGATGACCTAGGCATAATACTTCTTGAGCTAAAGCCCGTTTCGGGGCTTATCGAGAGGATTTCCTTCATAATAAATAAGCTCATAGGCTCCTTTCTACAAAATGCATTTCATGATATAAGGCCCATGCCACATAGGTTCGAACTTGCCTGCCCCCAACTTATCATTAACTTGGTCGTATAATAAGACCAAATCACCCTCAGAGAATGCACGAGGGGAGAACGACTGATCGAAATTATATTTGACCCATTTATTTTGTGCTTCGATGACCAAGGCAGCGAGTCTCATCTAGTATTTCTAAATATAACAGGTGTTTTTCTTGAGGTGATGTTCCGGGGAGGAGTTAAACAGCTAATTTGAGTGAAGGAATCTCACATTTGATCGACAATGTTGCTTCCAAACCATAGACCAGCTAGAATATTGTGAAATTAGTTGCATCTTTGGTTGAGGTTCAGTATGCCCACAAAGTTGAAAAGAGCATGAGATGCCAATTTGACTTGTGCATCCCAATAGTACATTGAAGCATTGTGACCAAAAATTTGTTCACAGCTTCAACTTGGCTATTGGCTTAAGGGTAATATGGGGTTGAGCCATCATGGCATAAGCCCAATGCAGATGTCATATTAGCCATCATGTAATCTTTGAAATGGAAGCCATGGTCTGTGACAATGGCTTGGGGTACGCCAAACCTGGAAATAACATGGTTAAAAAGGAATTGAGCCATCGTCTTACCATTTGTAGAATATGTAGGCATCGCTTCGATCCATTTGGTGAAATAATCCATAGCGACGATAATATATCCATGCCCCCTAGCTGAAGGAGGGTTACATGTCATATAATTGATGCCCCATTTGGTAAAGGGACCAACGGTAATGACGAGGTGTAGGTGAGTGGGTGGGGCACACATCTTACATTGGTAGGTTTGGCATTCATGGCACTTATGGGCAGCAAGAATGCAGTCCTTAAAGATAGACAGCCAGAAATAACCACTACAAAGAATTTTTTGAGTTGTAGTGTAACCAGACATATGACCACCACATGCCCCGAAGTGGAAATCATGAGAGCTCTTTCAACTTCCTCGATCATAAGGCATTGGTGAAGAACTGAATCAACACCGACATGGTATAAAGTATCGCCAATAATATGGTAGGGTCCAGAATGATGTTGAATCCTTATATGATAATTCTTGGTCAACGCAGACCAAAACGTGGATGTTTGGAGATACACGATGATATCACCATACCATGGATCAAGGGTGCTAATCAGGAAAAGGGTCTCATTTGGAAGCTATTCATCTGCACCAGCTAGGAGAGCCTTCAAGGGAAGGGAACAAATCAATGTGGCAAAAACAAGTGACTTCTTAGATTTGGCTGTAGTGAAGACCAAATCAAATTCTTGCAGGATAACAATCCATTTAGAATACTTGCCCCCCAGCAACTGACGAGTCAGGATATAGGTCATAGGGTTGCACTCAAAAATCTATAGTCGTACGTAAAAGGATATAGTGTCGAAAGCATGGAACAGTCTAAACAGTAGCCAAAGCCAACTTCTTGACATGTGCATAACACATTTTAGTGTCAAGGATATTCTAACTAAGGTAGTAGATTACATGTTCACTGCCTTTATCGTCATCTTGCACCAAAACCATAGCAATGGTGCTAGGGGCTGCAGCTAGGTAAAGGAAGTAATCTCGGTAATAGTTTGGCAGATGCAACAGAGGAGCATTTATGAGGGTGGCCTTGAGATCATCAAAATATTTTTGGGCCACCTCGTCCCATGAAAAGGGCGTTCCTTGTTTGAGCAATCGGGTAAATCCTGTGGCTAGCCTGGCATAGTTGGGTATAAAACAACAGAGAAAGTTGGCCTTTCCTTGCAGGCTCTGGAGTTGGTGCAGTGAGGATGGAGGGTTGTTATCGAGAAAACTACTATCCATTCAGAGATGCTAGTCCCACTAAGATGGGTAGCTATCTTAGAAACAAACAAACTAAAGTCACTTGTGTTTTCCTTTATGAGAAGTAGATGAGAGAGAAGCAGAGAGTACCAACCTCAGTCTTTCTCTTGGCTCCTTGCTTGTTTCCTCTCCCCTTTGACAGATCTTTCCACTCCTTCCTCACTTGTCCCACTTCAAAGAACACATAAAGAGTCAAAGTAGCATAATACCATCAAAGCGTAGAGATCTACAATCATAAACAATATAGGATCGGATATATTATTGACCATACAATGCATATATCAATTCAATATCAAAGACATACAAGAATATGGGGGAAAAATCAATAAGCTTTATTGATAGAAGTGTAGAAGAGAGGATACAACCCATGATCTGACCCAGCACCATCCTCCCAGCATGAAAGCCCTTCTCACCTCATGAAAAGCTAGATCACCCAACACTATGATGTTCCACAAAGAAACCAACAGCACTTCCTTACAAGATGCAAAATTCCAGCCTCTGGATCTCTAGGATGAGGAATCCATATATAGATGTTTGTAGGTGGGTGAGTCAGCTTCTAGGTTTTTTATTAGTGTCATTTCTTTGATATTTCTCAATTCCACTTGGAGATTTCATGATCTCTTACTCATCCCTGGGCGAATTCAAAGAGGCAAGTGTCATAGGAGAAGTTTCTAGAAGATTCCATGATCATCCACCTTGCAAACTATCTCTCATTTGCTTACTCTCGCCCATCACACCCCATAGAAGGGATTTTCAGTATGCATCGCACCCCCCGTGTGCATTAGGTGGGATGCATCGCACTTTGATTTAGGAGCAGGTGAGCTGGTCCAGTTTTGACCAGTTCTAAGCAGTTTTTCATGGAGAACTTCTAGGAAATTATGTAATCAGTTGACTTTGTTCCTTTAGGGTATGAAACAACACTTTTAGGGACTTAGAAGCCCTTGGTTTATGGACATATAATAATGGGGTTGCAGTGCCCAAATATTTCTATAACAAGGGTGTAAATTTACAATGGCCTCGACTTTTAGTGGATCCAGGCGAATACCATCCTTGGAAAGGATGAAGTCGAGGAGTCACCCTGGTTCCACACAGAAAACACAGTGGTGTGGATTTAACCGAATTTTATAGTGTCTGCAGTGTAGAAAAATCTACCGAAGATGATCTGGGTGGTCTTGGCACTTACGTGAATGGGTAGGAAGGTCATCCAAGTAAGGTTGGACAATGTTGTGAATATCATGAAAAGTGTAGGACATTTCCTGTTGAAATGTGGCTCTAGCATTTTTTAGGCCGAAAGGGAGCTTCTTGTATGTGAACATACCCCATGGGTAGATAAAGGCTACGTTTTCTTAGTTGGATAGTGCAATATTAATGTGGTTATAACCAGAAAAACTATCCATAAAGGAAAATATCTCGCTCATGTCACGTTCATCAATGATTTGATCAATGAAGGGAGTACGGTAGTTGTCTTTAGGACAGGCGCGATTAAGATCTCGATAATCCACGCAAACGCGGATTGTGCCTTGTTTTTTTAGTCACTGGGACAATATTGGACACCCAGTCTGTAAAGCATATGGGATAGATGAACCTAGCCTTGAGAAGCTTTTCAACTTCACCCTTAATGGCAGCGGCATTCCTAGGGTGCACCGGGTGAAGCCGTTGGTGTACGATCTTTGCGTGCAGATACATTGGTATTTCATGCACCACAATGCTAGGATCAATGCCAGGCATTTCTTTGTAAGACCATGAAAACCCATCATGAAATTCCTGAAATAAATGAGTATATGTCTTGATCTCATCTGGAGAACAAGTTACCCCAATATGAACATGTTTAATGATATCAGGTTTGATAGAAATTTCAGTCGGCATTGTTTGGGTAATATTACCTAGATTTCCTTCTGACCATACTTCATGAGTAATATTCAATGTTGAAATGGAGAAGAAGACTCTTCAAAGGTGATAGACATGACCATCAGGCAAGGTAGGAACGAGGAGTGATGATGAGTATCGATCCATGGTGGTTCCTCAAGAGAGATGATTTCCATGATAGCTTCATCAGCGAGGAAGGTCTCAGCTAAGGGATCAGATAATTCCAAAGTGCCAAGCTAGGGGTATTGAGAGTACTTATGGTGAGAGGTCTTCGACTTATGAGAATTAGAGGATGCAGAGTTCGAAGTCGAAACAATTTCCACGTAATTGACTTCTGCGAGACTAAGCGACATAACCTTTCCCCACGTATCAACAAGATCTGGTGCAAGTATGACACAGGGATCAGATTTGACCAAGATCATGTTGACAGAGGCAACATGAGGAGGTGGGAGTGGAAAAATTCCCATTAAGGAAGAATCTTTGAAGAGACCTGCCCCCGCAATCTCATAGGGAGCACTAGAGTGCTTAACGTATGGAATATTTCCATCCGAGGAGGAAGAGAAAAAGAAAGATAGCTAATCGACAGTGACAATTTTCCCTTGATGGGGAAAACAAATCACACAAAACAAGGAGGAGGACATGGCATGCATGGCATGAGTCCAACTTCGGCCGAGTAGAATATTGTAATTAAGATTGACGTCGACAATTTCTACTTCGACTTGCATTGTCTTGCCTTCCAGGGTGATGGCAAGGTTAGGTAAGATACTGAAGGGTCATGAATCATGCCCATTGAAAGCTTCCAAAGTGTTTAGAGATTGGTTCAATGCAAGGGAACCAATAGCCTTCCAACATGCAGTTGACATGATGTAGGTGGAAGCACCTTCATTGATGATAGTGTGTTGGATGGTCTTCTCATTGATGATTACCTGAATAAGAAAGGCAATTTGATGAGGGAGACATGGAACATGGTTCTCTAGATCAAAACATATCAAATTGGAATCGATGGGATCAATGCCCCCAATATCTGACAGCAAGGATTTCCACTACGATGGGAAACTTTGGAGTACTCAAGAGCCGACATGGTTGAAGGCGCCTAAGCCAAATCCTCAACAATATTGTAATGCTAAGCAGCTCAAGCATTGGGATTATACATGCATTTCTATAGCACAACTCGAGAGGGTGGCCGCGTAGCAGAATCAGGGTTAGGGCGCTCAATTTGAAGAGGGTCAGAACTCGGGGTAGAAGAAGAAGGTGCAACTTATTTCTCTTTCCCAGCTATCAAAGCTGGAGTTTGATAGTCTTTCGATTGGGTAGCCACATTAATGGGTGTGCTCATCATGAACACTTGAGATCCTGAGGAAGCAGATCAGGTTTGGTCTACCATTTGGGTCTGTTGAGATGGAAATGGCTCTTTGAGGATAGCAGGGGTCCCTTTGAGCAGGAGACTAAGTTCGGATCATTGACAACAATCTTTAGTGTAGTGATCCTCCTCGCAAATGAGGTAGGGATACTTAGGTTTCCATTGTGAAGATTCGCCAACAGATGATTTGGGAGGACCTTGTTTTGGGGCATCAGCTTTAGCTTTTTCTTTGCCTTTCATTTTTCCTTTCAAGGATTTGTCCACTATGGTAGACTAGATAGCATGGACCTCTAAGATTTTACCAAGGCCAAGTGGATTCTGAGATGAACTATTAGGAGCAGCATTGGAGACTGACTTCTATTTAGAAGAAGTTTTATCTGGGGTCTGGGATATTGAACCAATAACTCCATCAACGGGAGGAAAATATGGTAACTTTGATGCCGTGAGATTAGATAATGGTCATGGAGCATTGGGTAATAACTCGTATAAAGTGACAGACTAAGAGTAAACTAGATTCAAGTACTGGGCATGAGCAATGACCCGCTCTTCAATAATGCATCCACCCATAGCTATATTACGAGTAATTGGGGCTATGAATGATTTGGTAAACCATTCAGTGATTAACTGATCAGTAATCTCGAATTTTATCAGGCGACATCTATGTCTCCATTAATGGATGTGATCAGAGATGTGTGTTGCAGTATCTTGCTTAAGCGATGTGAGCAAATAGGTGCCAGTTTCATAGCGAACTGGCAAATGAAAATGTGTGAGGAAAGCTATGGCTAAAGAGTTAAATTCATGGTAAGTACTTTGAGGTAGCTCAATGTACCATTTCATTGTAGCACCCGTGAGGGTTCATTGGAAAAGATGAAGACGAATGGAATTGTCCACATATGAGTTCATTGAGAACCAGAGGTGATATGTCTTCACATGGACCTGAGGATCTTCTTTAGATTTTCCATCGAACTTTGGGAAATCACTTGGTATCTTGGACGACACTGGAGGCCAGTACAGCTAATGAAGGATCGAATCATTCATAAGGCATGATACATCTGGAAACTCAAGTGTAGCCAAGAAAGTTAATTGAGTGTTAAAAGGCATGGGAGGTCAATAAGCGGGCCCATAGGGAGGAGCTCATCCCTACTGGTAAGAATTTTGGCCCCACAGTGGGGGATTTTGGCCATATGGCATCTAAGGCTACCCCCATTACGGTTACCTTGACCATAGGAAGGATTTTGACCTTGAATACCTTGAAATTGTCCAAGCATAGGTTGTTGATAAGCCACGTGTGGGTTAAAATTTGTTGAGCCTGTTGACCTTGGACATATGGATATGGGACCTGTTGTCCTTGAACATACGGCTGATGAGACTGTTGTCCCTGAACAAGAGGATTCTTGACCTGCAGGCCTTGGGCATAAGGTTGATACACTTATTGCCCTTGGACGTAGGGATTTTGTACCTGGTGCCCTTGGCCAATAGGATTTCTAACCTATTGACATAGGACATGAGGATTTTCCGCATGCTGCTATAGGACATGACCTTGACCCTGCCCCTGCAAGGGTTGACCTTGTTGGTATGTATACAGGGGTTTCTACTACCCTGGTTGGTTTTTTTTGTTGCAAGGGTTGACCTTGCAGTTGCAAAATTTGTCCCTGGGGTTGTAGAGGTTGGCCCTGCAAGGGTATGGGTTGATAGGTGTGTAGAGCATATTGCATCTACTACTACCCAACTTGGTGCAAATATTGTAAGGATTGACCTTGCGGTTGTTGCAGGTGACCTTGCTGTAGGATAATTTGCCCTTGTTGTTGTGCGGAGAGCCCTTGTTGCAATAAGGGTTGCCCTTGCGGTAACAAAGGACGCCCTGGTTGTTGTAAAGGTTGTCCTTTTTGTTCCAAGGGTACTATAACAGAGCCCAGGAAATTACTGAACTGAATTTGGTCATAGCTGTGGAGTGATAAAAAGGGTCTTTTTAACACCTAATTACCTCACATTAATTGTCAACCCAGGGACGACTTTTTATTTCAAGAGTGTACTCAGTCTGAGGCGGCTATTTACTCAAGAGTAATGTTTAGTAGTACAACGTTCAGAAAATACAAGGGTAGACGGATGCTAAACTATGACTAAATTACTTCAAAAGGATAAAATCACACAAGGCAGCTTATCAGTCAAGGGTGCGGAAGTGATAACCCATCCCTCTAGAAACTGATGGAAACGAAATTAGAGCATGGACCATAGGTCTGGGAGCTAGGCAGCGACTGTTGAGGCTCACTACAGCCTTAGACCTTCTCTCACACCAAAGCAGCAAATACAAGTAAATGGAACGGCAAAAAGTAAAATAGAACAGCAAATAGGAAATGGAACAGCAAGTCTAAAATGGAACGTCCGTAAATGGAACAGCAAGAAACTGAAATGTTCTAAACTAAATCATTCACTCAAACAACCATCAATTGAGGATACAGTAGCAATAACTCATTCCTCTGGATATTGATGAGGATACACTAAATAACCAATTGGAAAGTGCAAAGAATTAAATCAATCGTATTACTACAACTTGGTGAAAATGAGACAATTGTGCTAACTAAAAGAATGCTGAAAGGTAAGCTTAAATAATTGCAGAAAGTAAATGAATAACAGCGCTAAGTATTAGATTCACGAGTTTTCAAGTGACATTGACGGAGAATGCCAGGATGGCTGGTACGATCACACGCGAAGGACTCGGCTAGGGCTTCTTCCCTACTGCAGCTGCGTTTGGGCATATGGTTCCATTCTCCTGCACACCAGACCGTCACCCCCATTCAATCAGCTCACAGCCAGACTGTGCTGAACGGACTGTTAGCCGACAGTTTTTTTATTTTATTCGCATTTCTCACATTTCTCACATCGGGTTCGAATTTTTACCGCTGTCATTTTCTGAGTCTGTAACTGTCGATTTTTCGGATTAACCTACGATCCGAGGTGTCTTCAGATCTGGGGAGCTGCCGCCAATGGAAGAGATTGAAGCCGTCGATTATTCCGTCGACCCTCTGGAGGGGGTATCTATCTAGCAGACCCCTATATCCTCATCTGGTGGTATTCATATACCTAGTCCCGCTGCCTCCGCACCTTATCATTTCTCTGATCATATTCCGGGTAATCCTGTGATCCTCCCTGATGATCCCCCAACTTGGCCGGTTTTCTCGACGCCTCCGCATTCCCCGTCGACCCTAGGGTTTGTATCTGGCTATCTAAGCTCAAACCCTAGCCTATACCCCCTGACCTCCGGCCCTAACCCACCGCCGCTTTACAATCCTTATCTGGGTACATCCTCTGGCTACCTGCATTCCTCCGGCATTTCCTCCGGCAGCTTTACCTCTGTGCCCCCGCTCACGGGTCATCCCTCCATTTCTGATCCCTCTCTCTCAGGTCTCCATCAGGACCCGCCGCCCTCCAAACCTCACTATTCCAGTTGGCTGCCTGATTCCCCTCCATCCCGAAACCCTAAAAGGCGGAATAAGTGTTTCAAATCAAGAGAAAGCGACGTTATCCTCAGATTGGAAGGGGATATTCAACTGGGTGATGCTATGGAGTTTGCGGACCGTGTACTGGTTGGATGCATCTGGGGTCACAATTACACGGCAGCAAGATTGAAGACATGGGCTGTTGCTGTCTGGGGTCATCACTTGGCAAAAATCCCATTTGTTCAGACCTTCGTACGGGGCTAGTTTTCCATGCGATTTGCTCGTGCAGACCACACCAATTGGGTAATTTCATCATTCTGGCATTTTGACCATGCCCCTGTACTCTTCAAGCGATGGACCCCCCTATTTGATCCGGAGACAGAACAAATTGGCATCGGCCCTGTTTGGATATGCCTCCCGGGGCTCCCTCTTCAGTTCTGGTCTGAAGATGTTTTCCAGTGTATTGGTAACACAATTGGTACCTACATGGACCACGACAGATCCTACATCCAGATGGGTATGATGGCGTATGCATGCATCCTTGTCAATCTGGACACTCGGGGAGGACTTCTGGAGACTATCACCATTCATTGGAGGGACACTACGCGGAAGCAACCCATCGATTATGAAGGTATACCATATCGATGCCGTAGGTGCCATAAGGTGGGTCACATCTTCCAGGATTGTCCTCTCATCTGGCGATCTAGGTCTCCTTATATGGAGGATCGGGACCCTCGGCAGTCCGAAGACACACATGTGGAGCATCATAATGAAACTCCTGTTCGCTCACAGCCTGAAGGAGGCAACCTGGATGTCCCGCATATAGCCAATCCAGCACCGGTCTCCACTGCACCAGTTCCTCCTTCGTCATCAACTATACAACCAACGCCGAATCGCGCTGATACACACTCCGGTAAGTCACTAAATCCGTCATTGTCTCCTCCTACTTCAAGTACATCATCGGATTTGCACTCTCATTCTGTTTCATTATCTGTTTCCACTTCATCGGCTCCACAGTTTATTTCCTCCTCTCAGTCATCTATCTCTTGCTCTCTCCCGCATCCTCCGCCGATATGCCCTCCTTCACGGGTCTCATTACCCCCGGTCCCCACCTCAGATTTCCCTGATCCGGCCAATCCCCGTTACTCTCTTCACCCTCGCACAAAGGATCAGGGACCTGATTTTGTGGGACTGGATATGATTACCGGCTCACTGACCCTCAAGAATTCCAGGGGCAGACCCTCTCGTATTTCCAAAGCTCGCCACACCGCTGACACCGAAATGGCCCTTGGGCGACAAAAAACCATTTTTGGGGCCCTTAGAGCACAGGATGGCCCCCTGCACTCCCCTCCATGAAGATCCTATCCTTCAACTGTAGGGGGTTCGCTAGCAAATCCAAAAAGCTAGCATTGAAGAGGCTTCTCCATTCATCTGCCCTCGATATCATTTTCCTTCAGGAAACACTCTGCCAGGCCAATCCCCTTAACAAGTTACTCAACACCTGGTTTCCCTCCTGGACTTTCCAGGCCATTGATGTATCTGGAAGATCTGGCGGTCTGGCCATTGGAGTTAATAACAGATCGGATGAAATCCTGAATTATTTTGGGGGTCAAAATTTTATCAGTCTAGATATTATTTCCCATCAAATAGGACGGACCATTAGACTTATCAACATCTATGGCCCTTGCACGGATCGTGCCAACTTCTAGAGAGACCTTTTGGAATCTGAAATTTTCAATGCGGACAATATTTTACTTGGAGGAGACTTAAATTTCTCCTTAGGCTTTAGTGAATCTTGGGGACATCATGCTCAAATTGATCCGTTGACAGACTCCCTCACAAGCCTTCTGGAGGACCATAACTGGATCGACATTCCATCGGCCCGTCTCCAATACACATGGACCAATAATAGGAATGGCGAACAAAGCTAGGCCAGAAGACTCGATCGGTTTCTTGTCAAAGAACCTCTCTACAGCGTCCTGACCCGCTCCCGACAATGGGTTGGATCTGGGGGCATCTCAGATCATTGACCCATATACTTTGAGGCTGAGAATTCCACCCAGAAGATTAAAATTCCATTCAAGTTCAACGCCTCCTGGCTCCTGGACCCTTCATATATTCTTCTGGTACAAAATTTCTGGAATTCCAATCCTATCCGGGACAATGAGGATATCTCGGCCGGTTTTGTTAGGAAACTTTCTGAACTCAAACAGATCACTAAAAACTGGGCCCATCAAAAGCACATCCAGGACAATCAGATCTTACAGGATGCGGAAAAAGCTATTGCTACTTTTGAAGAACAATCCACAGGAACCTTCCCCACACTGGAGAAGAAAGAGGAATATGCATCTCTCATCACTAGACGTTCACAGATACTGAAAGAAAGAGAGGAAAGCTGGAGACTCAGAAGCAGAGCCATCTGGCTCCTGGAAGGTGATGCTAATACAAAATTCTATCATAATTTTGCTAATGGAAGGAAAGCGATTAACACCATCTGGGAGCTAATGGACGAACATGGACAATTGGTCACTTCTCAGAGGAACCTTGCCAACCTGGCTACAGGCCATTTCCAAGGTATATACAAGGCCCCTGCTGATGTCAATATATTAGAAATAATGAGGATTATAGAACTCTTCCCCAGCTTCGTGGACCAGGAAGTCTCAGAAGAACTTATGAAAGAAGTATCTATGGCTGAGCTGGAGGCTACACTTAAATGGTTTAAGAAGGACAAGAGCCCTGGGCCGGATGGCTGGACGATTGAGTTCTATCTTGCTTTTTTCGATACACTGGGCAATGATCTACTACAAATTGTGGAGGACAGCAGAAGGAGAGGTAGAATATCCTCGGCCATTAAATCAACTTTCATAGCATTAATCCCCAAATCTAATGCTCCCTTATCATTCGATGATTTCCGGCCCATCTCACTATGCAACTGCCTATACAAGATCATTGCTAAGATTATTGCAAACCGCCTCAAGCCTATTTTATCACAGCATATATCCTCGGAACAATTTGCTTTCCTTCATCACAGACAGATACATGAGGCAGTTGCATCCGCCCAGGAACTATTACATACTCTGCATATAAAGAAGCAGAAAGGTATGATCTTAAAAGTTGACCTCTCCAAGGCCTTCGATCGAACAAATTGGTTATATTTATGTCTGCTTCTCACACATTTGGGATTTCCTTACCCCTATATCAAATGAACGATGAGCTGCATTATGGATGTCAATTACAGTGTCCTACTTAATGGAGAAGCTACCAATTTCTTCACTGCGGAACGAGGACTTCGACAGGGATGCCCCCCCTCCCCGTTACTCTTCTTACTCATTATGGAAGGCCTCAGTAGATTGCTTGCATCCGCACGAGACAGACAACAATTAACTGGTATAAAGATAGCTGATGAATTCTTCCTCACTCATCTCTTATTTGTGGACGATGTCTTGATTTTCTTAAATGGTAGCATTGGGGACTCCACTACTCTACAGCATGCCATGCACCTATTCCAACAGGCCACTGGTATGAAGATAAATGTTCAGAAATCTACTATCACCACGGTGGGATGCACGGCCCATGAAACTGCATTCGCCCTTCAGAGATTTCCCTTCAACTCCTTGTCCTTGGCTGATGGCATAAAATACCTTGGATTCAGATTGAAGCCAATTGGATATAAAATAGTGGACTGGCTTTGGCTCATCACCAAAGTGGAAAGGAGACTCCAGGTATGGTACCATCGATACCTTTCCAGAGCTGGAAAGCTGATACTCATCAAAGCTGTCATTGAAGCCACACCAGTATACTGGATGGCTCTAACTTGGATTCCAAAAGGCATTCTCTATAGATTACAACACATCTGCAGCAGATTTTTATGGGCAGGACAGAAACCGGGCAGACTCTTTGCATGGGTCAAATGGGACACTATTGCAAAGCCAAAATCCTGGGGAGGATGGGGTATTAAAAAGCTTGATTTATTTTCAAAGGCGTTGGCGGCCGAATTGGGATGGCAACTCCTCACCTCTGAAAGCTTGTGGACCAAGGTGGCATTTGCAAAATACATCAAACCACTTACTATACTTGACTGGTTCTGCACCCAACCGAATTCTTTAAATGTATCCAGCATTTAGAAAGCTGTCATTAACACTATACCCCTTCTAAGGGTCGGACTAACCTGGCGAATTCGGGAGGGAAACTCTGTTCGTATTGGACAAGACCCATGGGTCGGATGTGGAAATGCCCACAAACTACCTATTGAACTAATCGATCATCTCAAGGACAGGGGTATCACCCATATTGCACATATTGGTGACCCTGATCGCTCTACATTTCTGCATCAAGCCTAGCTTAATGTTCACAATCTGGCGATCCTGGCTCAATGGCACAATGCATGGACCGAATATACTGAGGCTCTATCACAGGCACATATTAGACTTACAGAGGGACCTGATGAAATCATATGGGCAATGGCCAAGAACGGAACATACTCTCCTAAATTGGGATATTTAACGCTCATCGAACCTATCAGACCTCCTATTATTCATCCCACCTAGAAGGCTCTATGGAAACTCAAATCTGCTCCTCACACCAGACTGCTCTTCTGGAATATTCTATTTGACAAAATCCCCACGGGTACAAATTTGATGAAACGTTCCTTCCATGGTCCGTTCCGCTGTCATCTCTGTCTAGCTGAGGAAGAAAGTATTGCACATCTTTTTTTTAAATGTAATGTCTCAATACAGTTCTGGAACTCGCTCACTAGTCACTTCTCGAATCTGCAGAATTGGCATGGCAACACCATCCTCGATGCATGGGAATCATGGTTCCAACATCACACAGGAAAATCGCACAATATCCCTCTCCTGGCATGCTGGGCCATCTGGATCACCCGGAACAAGGCAATATTTGATCATCATGCACCCCACTGGCCTTCCATCCTCCTTAACTCTATTGTTGATTACAACATTATTCCTGCAAAGGATACCTCTGCCCCGACTCGAATCCTCAAGCACCTGAACATCGACAAATCCAAGCCTTGGGCTTTCTTCAATGGCTCAGCCCAAGAAATCGGATGTGGTGGGGGTGCGGTATTATTTGTATCTGATACACACTATTACAAACTGCAAATTAACCTAGGAAGAGGCACAAACAATTTTGCCGAGCTATGCACTGCCAAACACATCATACAATTTGCCATTCAAAAACATTGCAGACACTTACAATTATTTGGGGATTCTAAAATTGTTTGCAGCTGGCTGAATAACACTTCTCAATGTCATACTTACACTTTGAGTCATATATTGGATGAAGCAAGAAGGATCATTACATCTTTTGACTCATTTTCATGTACTCATATCTACAGGGAACAGAACACCACTGCGGATCACCTTTCCAAAGAGGCTGTGCTCAGGCAAGGAGATCAGTGGTTAATACAGGAGGAGCTCGATGGACTTTACTACCAACACTATCATCGACCGTTTGATGATCGCATGGATGCAGGACATTGAGGCCATTATAGTTAACTTACTGTACATAATATGTTCATATAACATGTATTTATTGCTTAGTTTACTGTTATTACTTTTCATCCAAGTACATGACTCTCTGCGTAGAGATCGGACAGCACAATTTTGATATATTGCTCCCTGCGTGGAGTTTTTGTTGTTAGCAATTTTGATGAACTATATGCTCCCTGCGTGGAGTCCTTTCTGATAGAAAATTTTGAACAGAACTAGTCCTATGGACTATGATCTCATTAGGTTTCAAGCCTATATATGAATGATGCGGCATATACAAAATGTAATTTCTTACTATAATAGAAATTACGACTTTTTCCCAGGGGAAAAAAAACAGCGCTAAGTATTAGAAATGAATAGCCAAACTTATATAACTGTAATGAACAGAAAATTGTTAAATTACTGGAGTGATCAGCGCAGCTTTGAAGATGAAATGAACAACGCAACAACATGCTGGCAAAAAGCAGTGAGCTCTGTTAAGAAGGAAATGAACAGCAACACAATTTAAGTACAATATATAAAACAGATCAGTTCATTCAGTCTGGAAATACCAAGCAGTAAAATTACATGATTACGATAAGTAGAAATAAAATCAAACCATCACACAATAAAGATCATGAAATAATGGTACAGGAACAGCAAGTGAATCCACCGAGGTTGGGCCCTTAACCACCAGTGATCACTGCCGGTAGTGCTTCAGAAGATGCGAAGGAATAATAACTCTGCTTATATATTGATCATCAAATCGAACAACATTACATTGAGTTGTGTCTTCTCAGCAGTGAGAGTCTGCAAATAAAATTACAGTTCAAAATAATACTCGTTCCATCTCTCTCAATTCCATCATTCTAATCCCAAAAGTCCCCCTGAAGTCATCCTCATCTCTGATCTTTGTTTTCATTTAAATAGAGAGATCAAAGAGAAGTTACAATAAAGATAAGTACAACATGATTTCTTTTACAAAATTGGATTGATTCTAACCATTTGATCAATAATAAAATATATTTCCTTCTATCTCTCAACAAAAGCAAGACGAATTTGGCTTTGCAGCTGAGATTTGGAGGACGGCCGCAACAGCAAATCGGAGAAAATCATGCTCAAATAACCCTACGTTTCTCTTAGTACAAGCCGAATTTGGGCAAATCGTTCTTTAAAAAAGTTAATTGGGCCCGTTCTGGACAAAACCCATGTTCCGGATTTCTCAGATTCGTCTTCATTTGCTCAAAATCCCAACCGCAAAACTATCACTCCTTATTCCAGCGAATTTCTGAGTTGGCACTTTTAAAAATCAAATCTTCAATCTAGAAGTTACCTTGGAGGCTAAAAATGGTGAATAATGTTATAACCAACTTATTAGAACTATCATTGATAAAATAATTCATAATCATCAATTTATTAGAAATAAAGGAGAATAAATAATATTCATTCATAAGAGCATCAATAATTTATAAAATGGGATTAAATGATAAATTATAACAAATGATATGATGAAGAATAGTGGAAATGGGCGGGATAAGTGTTCAAAAGTGATAATAATAATGGCATATTAACGGCCCAACATACCCCCACACTCAATATGTTGCATGTCCTCATGCAACGAAAACTGAATATATTGCATGTCTTCATGCAACCCAAAGACAAAAACCATGTGTTAACCAAGCAATAAAAAAATATGTTCATCTCAACTCATGAAATGGATAGAACAAATGAATTCTTCCTCAATTAATGAATATTCAATTTTAGCAATCTTTGATGAAGGTATAACAACTTTTACATTGACGTTCAAATTATGTGCATATGAAGTTGCAGCAAAATATGATATAAGTGACAGCAACCTTCATTAACCATTTTCCCAAAAACTACAAACCAGATTTTGTTGAAATGTGATAAGTAAATTTTTAATATATAAATGCTTCTATGATCCAAAAATCATATTGTTTTGATGCACGGATCATGAGATATAAACAAAATGGCTGTAAGTGAGAGTGCATGATTTCCTAAATTTTATGAACCAATTTAACTTGAAATGATCTGGGTTTGTCTATTTTAATAGTATGTCTATATTTCCTAGAGATCACAAGAATTGAGTTCATAGTTTTAAAAATATTATGGAAATCAATTTCTACACTGAAATTGTATGCCTTAAATGAGAAAGAAAATAG
>APFE031263355.1:73867-145131 GCA_000404065.3 Pinus taeda | reverse complement strand
CTGCTTACACTAGAGAGGGTAGAAACTACTTAATCAAATGCAAACAATCAAGCAACTAAAATTGAAATGATCTTTCACTTCCTTCCTTTTTGAAAAAATAAAAAACAAATAAACTAATGAAAAATGCATTCCAATTCCTAATTACCTGACAAGCACTTATCTATTAGTCCTTTCGAAAACAAAAAAAATCTCTTCCTTTTTCAAATACTAATACAATTCTATTCTTTTAAAAGATACAAATTATCATAACATTATGATGCAAGAAACTAGAATTTCATACTTTTCCATGAAATAATGAAACAAACTTTCGCATACAATGTTTCAGTGAAAAAAATTTCGAGACAATAAGCCCTTCAAGCAGATGAAAACATGAAAAGAGAAGTTCATTCAAATCAATGAAACACCGACTTTACCAAACACAAGGCCAACAATGTAATCTATGTCGGAAAAAAGAAAAAGAAAAAAAAGTTTAGGCAAGTAAACGAAACTTTTTCAAACTTGTCCAAAAAGAGGTCAAAGTTGTAAAAAAAGGACAAAGAACAAAATGCAAAGAGTAAACGCACCTACAACCTAACTTCGTGAGTTCACAAACTGCTGAATGGGCGACCAACTAGATTCCCTAGTGTCGCTAGCCACTCAATGACTAAATTAATCAAATAGAAAGATGACAAGCCAACAAGCAAAAAAAACCAAATGAAAAGTATCTTTCTAATCAGGGAGAAAACAGTCCAAAAAGCTTACAGGGTCAAAACCACAAGAGTCGAACACACTGGCCAGGATAGGGGTCAAGCCCTAATCTTCACTTACCTAACTGACAACAAGCGCCAGAGGCTGGTCGGCGCGACTATTTCTCAGAAAATCGTGCTGGTCAGCACGACTGTCAGCGGATTAAGCACGTTGATCGAGGTAGCTAAGGAAAAATTTAAAAAAAATCAAAACAGGGACCAGATATTCTACTATGACTTTTAGACTTAGGCTGGTAAGGAGGAGAAAAGAAACAAAACCAAAGGCAAAAAGTGGAACTAGAAAGTTCCCACAAAATCATGAAATCCAAAACAAACAAAAGGATTGGGATCCCCAGCGGAGTTGCCAATTTGTGGTGAAGTAAAATTATAAGTGCAGACACAAATGAATTCCTCTAGCCTGATAATGTGTCTAGCCACAACAGATACATTCTATGAAAGATTTCGTTAGGTTAGAATAAATTAAGAGGGCCTACCTCTTGGTTGTTTATCATGTTTGATGATGTCCTCGCTTGCTCGCTCCAGCTATCTCTCACTTCCTCCGTCAAGCTCTTGAAACAAGTAAACAACAACAGACAACAAACATAATAATAGACAAATTGCAATTCAACCTACTTTCAAGTCAAGAAACATTAAGCCATGAATATGTAATATTACACAACATGTAGGAAATCAATCGATAATTGCATATATTAATATCAATGAGAGATTACAACCATTTGTCTTGACGTTGCAGTCTTCCTCTGACAAGACCAAGTTCCCACATACTTCTGCTAGCATTCCATGATGGCTTCAAATAACAATAGTTTTAAATCTCTTCCCTTTAGGCTTCACTCCAAACCAAAACACAGCTCTCCCTCACACAACTAGATAGCTACAACTAGCAATAAATTTCTTGTCTACTCCAAACCAAAATAGCATCAACACTCAACCAAAACTCTGCAACTGTATCACTAACACTAGCTTGTGCTTGGGAAGAAGGGAGGTTTATATAGGAAATATGGATGGGAGATGGATCCTCTTCTCATGGGAGAAGGACTTATCCCTTGAGGTAGTTCCATCATTATAGGGGAAAGGAACCCAAACAGTCATCCTCGGCCCTATCCGGCCAAACCACTTATCATACTTCCGTTACAGAGCTTCTAGAGTTGGAAGCATCAGCTCTAATTTAAAAAACTTTCCATAACAGGACCGGCATGATTGGAACTCATCTCAGTCACTCTAGTCAGCGTGAGGAGTAGTGCTAATCTCTACATATCAGCACGGGGAAGACAAAGGCCATTAGTGTCGGTCATGTAAACTGAGCAAAACATAAGTTTCAAGGGAAATGGATGCAAAAGGGAAATTATTTGCTCATTAAGAGGGACACAATGGGAGTTTATTCATGAAGGAAAAGCATGTAGGGTTCACTGTAGATGTCATCCAGGATCAAGGAATGGGGAGTACAAGGACAGTGGCAAAATGTTGTGTAACGCGAGTATTCTAAATGGATCATCATCCTACAAGAATTCGATTTGGTCTTCACTATGGCCAAATCTTAGAAGTCACTTGTTTTCACTGAATTGATTTGTTCCCTTCCCTCCAAGGATCTCCCTGCTGGTGTAGATGAATAGCTTCTAGATGAGACCCTTTTCCTTATTAGCACCCTTGATCCATGATAGGGTGATGTGATCATGTATCTCCAAATGTCCACATTTAGGTCAGTGTTGACCAAGGATGATCTTCGAAGGATTCGACATCATTCCCAACCCTACCATATTATTTGCTATACTTTTTACCATGTCAGTGTCGATTTAGTTCTTCATCAATGCCTTATGATCGAGGAAGTTAAAAGAGCTCTCAATGATTGTCACTTCAGGGCATGTGGTGATCATATGTCTGGTTATGCTACGGCTCAAAAAGTCCTTCACGCTGGTTATTTTTGGTCGTCTATCTTCAAGGACTGCATTCTTGTTATACGTAAGTGCCACAAATGCCAAATTTACCAACACAAGATGCACACCCCACCCAATCACCTACAGCCCATCATTACCATTGATCCCTTTGCCAAATGGGGCATCAATTATATGACACGTAACCCTCATTCAGTCGGGGAGTATGGCTATATTATCATCGTTGTGGAATATTTCACCAAATGGGCCGAAGTGATGCCTACATATTCTGTAGATGGTATGACGATGGCTCAATTCCTTTTTAACCATGTTATTTCTAGGTTCTACATACCCCAAGCCATTGTCACAGACCATGGCTACCATTTCAGAGATTACATGATGGCTAAGCTAACATCTACATTGGGCTTGTACCATGATGGCCCGACCCCATATTACCCTCAGGCGAATGGCCAAGCTGAAATCATGAACAAGGTCATGCTCACAATGCTTCAGCGTAATATTGGGATGCACAAGTCAAATTGGCATCTCGTGCTCTTTTCAGCTATGTGGGCCTACCAAACCTCAACCAAAGATGTAACTAGTTTCACACCATTCCAACTGGTCTATGGTTTGGAAGAAACATTGCCGATCGAATGCGAGATTCCTTCACTCAAGTTAGTTTTTGAACTCCTCCCTGAAACATCACCTCAAGAGGAATGCCTCTTATATTTAGAACGACTAGACGAGACTTGTCATCTCGCTACCGTGGTCATCAAAGCACAAAAGAAACAAGTCAAATCCCATTTCGATCAATCAGTCTCCCCTCGCGCATTCTCTGAGGGTGATTTGGTCTTATTATACGACCAAGCTAATGATAAGATGGGGGTAGGCAAGTTCAAAACTATGTGGCATGGGCCCTATATTGTGCAACACATTTTGCAGAAAGGATCCTATGAGCTTATTGATTATGAAGGAAATCCTCTCGATAAGCCCTGAAAAGGGATTTCCCTCAGAAAGTAATATGCCTAGGTCATCTTGCATGGTTACTTGTGTACATTAGTGTGTGATTCATTTTTTTACAACGTGGTTTTGTGTGATAATTTTCAAACAGCTTTCCTGTTTACTATGCTTTTCTTGTTTGCAAATGTTTGTGACTCCTCACATTGGTTTCGCTGATGGTGCTTGCCATAGTACCCGAAACCTATCATCCATAGCATGGGCTATTTATGACCCTAACGGTGAGTTGATTGAACTTCAAGGTATCTTCCTAGGTCGCACAACCAACAACATTGTTGAATACAGTGCAGTCATCGAACTGTTGTTAGAAGTCATCACTCTAGGCATTAGAGAATTGTTTGTTAACTTGGATTCACAAAACTTAACGGGCAATATTCCATTAGAAACCCTCAAATATTGAGAATTTATCTTTGTATCCATCTATTGGAAAATCATTTGATTATATTACATGTCATCATATTCTTAGACGCATGAATCCATTGACATTTGCATTATCTAATTACGTCTTGGATAGACATTTATGAAACATGTAAAAGATAAGAAAAACCATGTGTACCATAATAGACAGGAAAATACAACATATATATATGGTGAGAATGTTTCATCATCAGAAGCCCAAAAAATAATGTGTGTCTAAAATAACATCAGCAGCTCGCAAGCCTCATACATCTGTGGCATGCAGGCCTCAAAAAATATGTGAGTGATGGACCTAGGAAATAATCAGCATGGTGGTCATGGTAGCACAAGATAGCTTGTGCAACACGACTAAGCAATCGATGGATCCAATCTGAGACTCATACCGTGTGTCTCTGGTACCGACGGGGCATGTCTCTTATCCAAGCATACTCTGGTATACCACGACTTAGCCCCTCAAGGTTCCTTGCGATCTCCTCCTTGTTGTCGCTCCCTTCCTGATAAGGGGTGACAACATCGATAGGGAAAGGGATGCGCCTAGCTATCGGGGACATCCCAGTTGGCTGCTCTGGTTCCAACATCTGCATAAACAAGAGAAATTTTATAAGCACATATATATACCAAAAATAATTAAAAATCAAAATCAAAAAAATTTGATTTTTTACCTTCATCATCGAAGTCCTCTCCATCTGGTAAGGGCATATCTGGATCTCCATAGAAATCAGTGCCATTGTATGGCCAGTCCTCCATGACGATCTTTTGTTATCGTAGCCATGAAAAGAATGTAGGTCGATATGACATATGCTGACCCCCAGTGATCCTAGTCATCAAATGACTCCAGAAGGCCATCCATGGATCGCGTGGCATAGGAGGATCTACCTCAGTTAGTTGATACTGGAACAGTGGTACTTGTTCTAGGAAGAAGGTCACAAGTACAAATCCAAAGCAAAATTGCTTCAAATTCCCCACCTTGGCTTTGGACAACTAGCACTTGATGTTCATCTTCATGGCCTCTGCCCATTTCAAGATTGTAGGAGTTGTGCAGTGAATAGCATAAAGGAATTTCAACTTGTTAATCTCATGTTCCACCTAGGACCTCGCCACTTTGTTGATAGTCAACAAAAGCACCCTTAGTTTCAGATCTCACGCACTATAAATATCTATCTTCCCACTCTTGGATTTTAGGGCCTCGGGGCAGTGTTCAGCAAGCAGGGAATATATGCTTGCCCCAATCAGACATGGCCGATACAAGTTCACTAGCTCACCTCTACGAGACAGTCTAGTGATCAAGTAAATAGCTGAAGTTTCCAACTCTAGCTCCTATTCACCAATGACAAAAATCTCCTGATTAATGTCCCAAAGACTTATCAGGTATCGAAGCAACTCAGACTGGGCCCGCATCCCTGGTGTAAGGAAGAATTTGAGGAGCACACAAGCCCTCAAATCCTCCAAGAAATTTGGGTCATTCATTGCCTAGGTGTCAACATCTTCATGTTCCCATTCCTTCCAATCCATCATTTTTGATGATTCTATCATGCAAAAACCATTAATTTGAGTCAATAATCATCCAGCACATTAAATTAAAATTTAAACGGTCAGTTTTTGAGAAAAAAGGGTTTTGCCCTATCCACGATATCAGCTCACCTATTTTAACAACAGTTGCACCGATCGGCGTAGATGGCTTTGGTAATCACCCTTGGCCAACACGATTCCATGCCCAAAAATTGTGTTGACCGAGGGCGAAAAATATTTTCAAAAACCTCCTTAAAAATCCAAAAAAATGGCTTAAAGCAAAAATAAATAGCATGAAAATGGAGCTCAGGGCTTCAGCTATTACTTGGAATTGGCGGCTTGTCGATTGACCTCTCAGATCTCCCACAATCTACTCCAGAACAACTAGGGAAAAAGTGGGTAAAAAGTCTTCACAACAAAGGTAAAATGGTAAATGGTAAAAATATATTTCCTTTTCCCCTTTTTATTCATTTTTTAATAAAAATATTAGGTTTTGCAAATATTTTGACCTATTTTGCGGAGGATGACGATCGAGGGTTTCTGGCTTCGTAAGGGTTTGGGCTAGGGTTTCTGCCTCTCCTTTCACCTGCGCCGCGACCGCTCGACTGCTACCTGCTACACTGTTTCTCCATCCCTACTGTCGGTGCTAGGCCGTTGAAGGGCGCCTATGGATTCATCGGTCTGTTACGGTATCCGGGCTACTGACGGTCACCGAATTTGTTTACGACCCGCTTTCCCTGCCCTCCTGTCGGTTTCTGCTGGGATCCCCACCTGAAGTAACCGGATCTAGACTGTTTGACAATGGAAGACCACATCGACGCCGTCGATTATTCGGCTGACCCGCTGGAAGGGGTCTCCATCTGGCGTACCCCTGTGGTTACATCTAGCGGACTGTACAGCTCGGCCGATCATTTCGCCCCTTATCAGTTTGGGGACCAGATACCAACCGGCTCTGTTGTCCTCCCGGATGATCCTCCGACCTGGCCGGCTTTATCCACTCCTCCGCACTCTCCTGCGACCTTGGGGTTTATTTCGGGATGTTTTAACCCTAATCCCATTTATCTTCCTCCGGTTACGGACCTTGTTCCTATCCCGCCGTCAAACCCTACTCCTCATATTCCTCCTGCCGCTTTTTCGGGCCCTCTACAGCCATCCTCAGGCAGCTTCACCCCCATTCCCCCTCTCTCTGGCCACCCCGCTGTTTCTTCCCCTGGTGGTCCTCCACTTGCTCGCACTTGGCCCCCTGATCCGACCCCCATCACATTATCACCTGGACGGCCCCGTCATTCTCCCCCGATCAGAAACCCTAGGCGGCGGAATAAGTGCTTCAAATCTAAGGGAGAAGACGTCATCCTCCATCTGGAAGCGGATATTCGTCTTGGCGAGGCCATGGATTTTGCTGACCGGGTGCTGGTGGGACGAATCCGCGGCAGGAACTATACGGCCGCTCGATTGAAGGCTTGGGCATCTGAGGTTTGGGGGCACCACCTCGCGGAGATCCCCTTTGTGCAAACCTTTGTACGGGGATGGTTTGCCATGCGGTTTGCTCGTGCTGATCACACCAACTGGGTCCTTTCTTCTTTCTGGCATTTCGAGCACGCCCCGGTACTCTTCAAGCGATGGACCCCCCTCTTTGATCCTGAGACAGAGCAGATAGGTATTGGGCCGGTATGGATTCGATTACCTGGGCTCCCACTACACTTCTGGTCTGAAGATGTCTTCAGGAGAATTGGTGATGCTATTGGCACCTATATGGATCATGACAAATCATACCTACAGTCGGGCATGATGGCATACGCCAGGATCCTGGTCAACCTGGATACGAGAGGCGGGCTACTTGAAGCTATTACGATTCAATGGAGGGAGACCTCTCGCAAACAGATCATAGATTATGAGGGTATTCCTTACCGATGCCGACGATGTCACAAGGTGGGTCACCTGTATCGTGATTGCCCTCTCATTCGAAGGGATATCTCGGAGGACCGGGTGGATGCACAGGAAATGCCAAGGGAAGAGATCCCTCCGCCTCATTCTGCACAACATGAAGATGGTCCGGGCCATGCGACGATTGCGGGGGACCCTGTCCGCCACACTGATTCCGGTACTGCCGCTGATCCATCAGACGCCCCACCTGCTGCCTCCGATGCTGGACCGTCACAGCCCTCAACAGATCACAAGGATATCGACCATGCGGGTAAGTCTCATTCCTCACTGCAATCGACATCTCATGTTTATTGCACATCTGAGACTTCTGCATCCCTTTGTCATGGCTCTCTGGATTCATCTCTGTCTCATATTACATCCGCACCCCTCTTTCCTTGTGACATCCCTTGATCCCCTCTTATTTGCTCCATCCCCTGTCCCTCCCCGACGGCCCCTCCTTCGAGGATCTCCACTCACCACTCTCCCCCATCATCACACTCGGATATATCCTCTCCTCGATATGATCTCCGTCCTCGAACCAGGGGATGTGGACGGGATGCCATTGGTTTCAACCTGGCAAGTGTCTCATTGACACTAAAAAATTCCAGAGGACGACCTTCTCGTCTCTCCAAAGCCAGACATACAGCTGATGAAGAAGTTGCCCTTGGGTGACAACTGACTATCCTCGGGGCCCTTAGAGCAAAGGACGGCCCTTGTCCCCTCCCTCCATGAAGATGCTCTCTTTTAATTGCCGGGGCTTTGCTAGTTTAGCAAAAAAACTAGCACTCAAGAGATTGCTCACATTTTCCCCTTTGGACATCATATTACTTCAGGAGACCCTTTGTCCTGCTGATACCCTCATTAAGACCCTCTCTTCCTGGCTACCAAACTGGACCTTCCACGCCCTTGATGCTGCAGGGCGATCTGGTGGTTTAGCTATTGGGGTCAATTGTCGATCGGTGGAGATTCGGAACTCATTTGGGGGTAGGGGCTATATTGGCATTGACATCAGTACACAGGCATCTGATGGAACCATCCGTATCATTAATGTATATGGCCCGTGCTCGGACCGTGCTTTATACTGGAGACATCTTTTAAGCTCTGCTGTTTTAAGAGAGGATTACATCATCATGGGCGGGGACCTGAACTTCTCTCTTGGCTTCAGTGAGTCATGGGGTCACCATGCATAGGTTGACTCCCTCACTGACTTCATGACAAGCCTTCTGGATGACCACAAATGGATTGACATCCCCTCTGCTAAGCTTCAATTTACCTGGTCAAACAATAGAACTGGGGAGCAAAGTCTGGCCAGGCGTTTAGATAGATTCCTTATGAAGGAACCCTTAATGGGCCAATTCCCGCGCATTCGACAATGGGTTGGTACTGGCGGCTTATCTGACCATCGACCAATTCTATTGGAAGCTGAAGGCATTGCTCTCAAGATCAAAAGTCCGTTCAAATTCAATGCTGCTTGGCTCTTGGATCCTTCATATATCCAGCTGGTGAACAACTTCTGGAGAACCAACCTCATCAGAGATAATGAGGATTTCACATCAGGGTTTGTTCGGAAGCTGACTGATCTCAAACAAATAACCAAAAGGTGGGCACATCAGAAGAGACTTCACGACAATCAGACCTTGGAGGAGGCTGAAAGGATTGTATCTGATTTTGAAGCATCATCATCCGGGACCTTCCCATCCCCTGAGAGCAAGGAACATTACACCTCACTCATCACCAAACGCTCTCAGATTCTAAGAGAGAGAGAGGAAGGATGGAGACTTAGAAGTCGAGCTATCTGGTTCATGGCAGGGGATGCGAATACTAAATTCTACCATAAATTTGCTAATGGCAGGAAAATCATTAATACTATATGGGAATTAAAAAACTCTCAGGGGAGACTGATCAAGGGCCAACCGAACCTGGCCAGACTGGCCACGGACCATTTTAGAGATATCTACAGGGCACCACAGGAGGCAAATATTCTAGAAATAATGAGAGTTGTGGAACTCTTTCCCAGATACACTGATCAAGAGGATACAGAGGAATTACAGAAGGAAGTGACTATGGCTGAACTGGAGGCAACCTTAAAATGGTTCAAAAAAGATAAGAGCCCTGGCCCGGATGGCTGGACAATTGAGTTCTATCTGGCATTCTTTGACGTACTAGGGAACGATTTGTTAAGGATAGTGGAAGACAGCAGACGGCACGGGAGGGTCTCTGCAGCTATCAAATCCACCTTCATTGCCCTCATTCCCAAAGCCAATGTGCCCTGCACATTCGATGACTTCCGCCCCATATCCCTATGTAACTGCCTATATAAAATCATTGCCAAAACCATAGCTAATCGCCTCAAACCTATCCTCTCTCAACACATTTCATCTGAGCAATTTGCCTTCCTTCACAATCGTCAGATCCATGAGGCCATTGCCACTGCACAGGAACTCATGCACACCTTACATACCAAAAAGCAGAAAGGTTTAATTCTTAAGGTGGATTTATCCAAGGCTTTTGACAGAACGAATTGGCTCTACATAAGGCTGCTCCTTACACAGCTTGGGTTCCCTTACCCCTTCATCAAATGGACCATGAGCTGCATTACAGATGTCCCCTATAGTATACTGCTCAACGGGGAAGCTGCACATTTCTTCACTTCAGAGCGAGGGCTCAGACAGGGGTGTCCTCTTTCCCCTCTGCTTTTCTTACTCATTATGGAAGGATTGAGTAAAATCATTACATCTACACGTGGTAGAAACTCTATGACTGGCATCAAAATGGTGGACGATTTCTATCTCACCCACCTATTATTTGTGGATGACATACTGCTTTTTTTAAATGGCAGTATAGGGGATACTTCTTCCCTCCACAACTCAATGCTGCTCTTCCAAAAAGCCACGGGGATGAAGATCAATGATGGCAAATCAACTATGACTGTTGTGGGCTGTACAAACCATGAAATTGTATATGCCACACAACGTTTCCCATTTAACACATTGACTCTGGCTGACGGTATTAAATATCTTGGATTCAGATTGAAACCCATTGGATACAAAATTGCAGATTGGTTATGGCTCATCACTAAGGTGGAAAAGCGACTACAGTTATGGTGCCATCGATACCTATCCCGAGCTGGTCGACTTACCCTTATTAAGGCTGTCATAGAGGCAACACCGGTATACTGGATGGCCCTCACATGGATACCTAAAGGTATACTTAACAGACTCCAACACATCTGCTGCCGTTTCCTCTGGATGGGACATCAACCTGGCAGAATATTTGCATGGGTAAAATGGGAATCCATTGCTCTCCCCAAGCGATGGGGTGGATGGGGTATAAAGAAGTTAGATCACTTCTCCAAGGCCCTGGCTACAAAATTGGGTTGGAAACTACTTACATCTGATGGATTATGGTCTCGGGTAGCTATTGCAAAATACATCAGACCTCTCAACATGCTGGAGTGGCTTTGCACACAACCCACCCCCAGCCAAAACATCTCCATTATCTAGAAGGCGGTTCTTAATACTCTCTCATTATTAAGGGAAGAAATGACATGGCGCATCAGGAGCGGTAATGAGGTCCGTATTGGGATAGATCCCTGGGTGGGTTGTGGCAACATGTATAGATTATCAGACGGTCTCATCAGACATTTAAATAACAGAGGTATCACTCACATTATGCATATCGGGGATCCGGCAAACACTACTATTCTGCAACAAGCTTGGGCTAGTGCTTTGCATTTGGACATACCAGCACAGTGGCAGGCGGAGTGGTATCAATATACAGAAGCCCTCACACAGGCACACATTAGGATCACTGAGGGTTCTGATGAAATTATATGGGCCTACGCAAAACAGGGGATATACACCCCGAAGCTGGGTTATTTAAAACTGATGGAACCTCTCTGTCCTCCCTACATCCATCCAACTTGGAGGGCGTTATGGAAACTCAAAGCTGCCCCTCGTTCACGCCTCCTTATGTGGAGCATAATATTTGATAAAATCCCCACGGGCAAGAACCTCATGAAGCGATCCTTTAACGGTCCATTCCGATGTCATCTATGTCTATCAGAGGAGGAAAGCACACGGCATCTATTCCTGACTTGTAACACCACAATACAGTTCTGGCAGAGTCTCACAGATCAACTACCGAATACAAGGTCATGGCATGGCACAGACATCCTGGAGGCCTGGGAAAATTGGACCCGTGAACACTCTGACAAAGCTCAAAATCTCCCCCTCCTGGCCTGTTGGGCCATCTGGATTGCTCGTAATCGTGTTATTTTCAACCAATCGGTCCCACACTGGCCTTCTATCTTACAGCACACCATTGCAGATTACAACCTGATTCCCGAGGATGTTCCCACTGACCCCCGTCACGTCTTAAGATAGATTGCTATTGACAAATCCAAGCCCTGGGCTTTCTTTGATGGCTCAGCACAAGACAGACGCTGTGGTGGGGGAGCCATCCTCCACCTCTCTGACACCCACTGCTTCAAAATTCAAATAAACCTTTGCAGGGGCACTAACAATTTCGCTGAACTATGTACTGCAAAACATCTGATACACTTTGCCATCCAAAAACATTGCAGTCACCTCCAACTATTTGGAGACTCAAAAATTGTTTGCAATTGGTTGAATGATATTTCACAATGTCATGCTTTCTCATTAAGACATATTTTGGAAGAAGCAAGGAGACTGACTACATCCTTTGAATTTTTTGTATGTCAACACATCTACAGGGAACAGAATACATCTGTAGATCATCTCTCCAAAGAGGCAGCGCACAGAGTCGGACAAGACTGGTTGATTATGGAGGAAATCGATGGAACTTTCTACCAGCACTTTCATAGACCTTTTGATGAACAGCCTGCGATGGGGCACTAATGTCTAGCCCACGCTTTATTTTGTTTAATTATGTACATATTTACATGCATAGTGACTGCAACACAGCATATATATCTCGCTCTCTGCGTAGAGCAAGCACAGTTTTCTGTAAAGGACCTCTCTAACACTACTTTTGGTTTTTTTGTCTGCTCCCTGTGAGAAGCCATTTTTGCCGATATTGCTAACTAGTACCTAATATGCTCCCTGCGTGGAGCCAATTTTGCTTACTTACAGATAATACATAGCTAGTCATGATTGTACGGCACATCTGCCATACACAGAATGCTATATGCATATACAAAATGTAATTTCTTTCCTTTTATAGAAATTACAACTTTTTCCCAGGGGAAAAAAAATTTTGACCTATTTTGCCTCAAGAAATCGATAATACACTTTAGCTTACTTGTGTAGTGATAGGTGATGGATGTTCAAAGATGATGACGAGTCACGTTTCAACTCTTTTCGCGACTCTTTAAACTTATATGAAAAGATTTCCGAGTATTTTTTTCCCTTTTTGACTCATTAAAGAGAATAAAAATGGGGGGTTCACTTTCAACTCTTTTATGACCCTTTAAAAGCGAAAATATGGTTGATCTCTTATCATTTTGAACTTTTTAATGGATGCAAAACATCATGCACCCATATAAGTTTACCCCTTTTTTGAGTTGGGAGGCACTATTTATGAAAAAGGTACTCCTTGATTGAAATGGTCAAGCGGTTCTCTCAAGTATTGTTTTCTACCGTTTTGGGCTCAAGAGACACAAATGTACAAAAAGGGACCATGTGGAGCTTTCTTTTACATGTCTTTTTCAAACTCTCTAAACATGAATAAGATACCAAGTTACACCTTTGTTGGACTCGTTAAACTATTAAACGACATTAGATTCGTCAGCATGACGAACATGAGATTCTCCTTCCTAAGGCTCGTTAAACTTACTAGGTCGGAATCATATGAAGGATGAACTTATAGTGCAAGCATAGGCTATCCCCTTCAAGCTTGCAATTAAAAAATAATTGGGGTACTTTCCAGAAATGATGGGGAAAAATTTGGAAATCTATTAGTTGTGTCAGCAGCTCACTCTTGAACATGACACTCTTTGCTTCATGTCAAGTTGGGACATCCTCCTTTGTATTGTTGACCTTCCTAGGTTTGGGCCATTCATTTTTGCCTTCCATCTTATCTCTGCCACGTCATCATGACCTCTGATCCTATGGATCCAAAAGCTACCAAAATTCCAGTTGTGCCACCGATATGTTCAAGATTTGTCCCTCTATAGTTACACTTACCTTTGTTTCTCTGTATCATCCAAAATCATTTTGCATCCTAACATCTCGCGTCGATGATGTGGGATTCATTATGGCCCTCCTTCGACATGGTCTCTTTCCATCAACTTCAACTCATTATCCAGGAAGTTGATTGAGAGACTCCCTTCTAGTACCTTAGATCTTGCATGCCCTAATGGCAAGTTCTTCACACTCGACAACAAGTTCACATCATTGGCTTTCGATTGAGTGATTTCGGGGATGTTCGACTTCAATTTCTATATTCACATTCTGTGAATTGTGTTGATAGTACCTTGAGGACCATTGTCATTATTGGTGGTTTCTCTTCCGCTTGTTAACAGTTTACATCATCGACTGGTAATCAAGCGACTTTCTAGCATGTTTGACATCAACACATCTATTTGCATGCTAGGATGTGTACTCTGATCGGGTCGTGTTGGAGCGCAAGACCTTGGACTCAAATCACAAAAAGACTAGGTTGCAAAGTGGTGTGACATGATTATGATGATATACATGTCTCTTTCAGATGGTTGGGTACGACCAGACCATGAGTTATCATATTTGATCCTTCTCATTATTGGATGGTTGCGACCATACCAGGTTCCATTATGATCCTCTTTGACGAATGGTTATGCCCATACCTGGATCCATTTACATGATCATTCTCTGGATGGTTGCATCCATGCCACAATTCATGTATCATTTGATAGAGATCTCAGTTTATGTATATGTATCTATACTTTCTTACAGGTTTTCCAATGACAAACCGGTTCCCTACATTGATTTATAAATCATTTCATCCCTCACTCCAGCTCAACCTTCACGCTTTAGGGGGCATCTATTACACAACATTTTCTCATTGTCCTTGTACTCCCTGTTCCTTGATCCTGGAGGACCTCTACAGTGAACCCTGCATGTTTTTCCTTCATGAAGAAACTCCCATTGTGTCCCTCTTCATGATCAAATCATTTCCCTTTTGCACCATTTTCCCTTAAACATGTGTTTTACCTAGTTTACAAGACTGGCGCTAATGGCCTTTTCTCCCCCACGCCAATGTACAGATATTATCACTACTCCTCGCATCGACCGAAGTGACTGAGCTATGTTTTAGTCACATCGGTCCTGTTGTGGAAATTTTTTTAAATTAGAGCCAAATCTTCCAACTCTAGAAGCTTCGTAACGGAAGTCTGGTAAATGGTTTGGCCAGATGGGGTCGAGGATGACAGTTTGGGCTACTTTCCCCTATAATGATGGAACTACCTCAAGGGATAAGTCCTTCCCCCATGAGATGAGGATCCATCTCCCATCCATATTTCCTATATAAACCTCCCTTCTTCCCAAGCACAAACTGGTTGCAGAGTTTTGGTTGAGTGTTGATGATATTTTGGTTTGGAGTAGACAAGCAAGCTATTACTAGTTGCAGCTATCTAGTTGTGTGAGCGAGAAGTGTGTTTTGGTTTGGAGTGAAGCCTAAAGGGAAGAGATTTAAAACTATTGTTGTTTGAAGCCATTGTTGAATGCTAGTAGAAATGTGTGGGAACCTGGTCTTGTCAAAGGAAGACTGCAACATCAAGACGAATGGTTGTAATCTCTCTTTGATACTAATATATGTAACTATCGATTTATTTCCTACATGTTTTGTAATATTACATATTCATGGCCTAATGTTTCTTGACTTGTTAAGTAGGTTGAATTTCAATTTGTCTATTATTATGTTTGTTGTCTGTTATTGTTTACTTGTTTTAGGTGATTGACGAAGGAAGCGAGAGATAGTTGGAGCAAGCAAGCGAGGACATCATCAAGCAGGATAAGCGACCAAGAGGTAGGCCCTCTTGATTGTTTCTAACCTAAGGAAATCTTCCATAGAATGCATCTGTTGTGGCTAGACCCATTATCGGGCTAGAGGAATTCATTCATGTCCGCACTTATAATCTTACTTCACCAAGATGTGTTATAAAGCTCCATAAGCAGTTTGTTTTTTCTAGTTATAGGTTTCATAGAACATTGAGGATGGTGTTCCACCAAGGGGGAGGGTTAGGTAACATCCCTATTTGAATTTCCATGTAAAAAATATAAAATCAATGTCATGGGACATGTGTTCCAAGCTAAATGTTGGGTAAAACATCCTAGTGGGTGCTTGTTTTGGTTTATTATGGCTAAGGAAATTGGCAAAGGAAAAGAGGCATTAATTGGCATTGTATTTATGAAATAAAGGAAATAAGAGAAAAAGAAGGTGAAGCAAAACAAATTGCATAAGAGGGAAATTGAAGGAAAAATAGAGGAAAATGAAGAAAATAGAGACCTTAATGATAAAAAGGCTTATGAGGATCAGTTCATATAATTTTTTCAGTTCAATCTTTGGTACTCTCATTTTATTCTCTCTCTATCTCTCTCTCATACTCTTGCACACTTAGAGTATTCTTGGAGGACTTTGGCATACATTGGATTTGGAGAAAGAAGGAAAAATAAAGCAGGAAAGTGCAAGGGAACAGTAGGATCAGTAGCTATTACTGGATTTATTTGTAGGTATTGAGTTGCATGTATAGTTTCCTTGCTAGTTTTGGCATGCATGCTACATGCATGTGGTTTCTTGGTTATGGGTTTTCATTGGCATGGAGGAATGACTGGATTGACACTAGTTTTGCTTAGCATTTCCATTTCCTGGATAGCCATGGTGTAGTTGTGGGTTTTCTCATTTTTTTTCTTATTAGTGCTCAATGGTTTTGGGTTGAATTACTAGTTCTTGGAGCCTTGGTTGGACAAACAACCTGGAAACCCTGGAACAACTTGGGTTAATTTACTAGTCGTGGAAGCCTTGGTTGGAAAAACACTTTGGAGCCGTCTGGAATTTGTGGGTTGAGTCACTAATCTTGGAGTTGGGTTGGAACAAACGATGTGGAGACCTAGAAAACTTGGGTATAGAATCATCTAGTGATGGTTAGTGAAGTCCAACTGTGAGGTCGAATCACTAGTTGAGGGTTGAGCTGGTTTGGCCTCGGGAATCCCTGGTTTGGTTTTGATTGGTTTATTAGATGAGATCCCACATTCATGCTTGGAATATGGAACGGGGGTGATTGGATGAAAGAGATATTTGGCTCATACCAATATATGGTTGGGTGGTATGAGGAAGTCCCTGACTTGGTCAAAAATTTCATATATTAATAAGAGCTATTCTTCTATTGTGCTTCACGTATATATGTGTTGACTATGATGGTGATATTATGGATGAGCTTCCCTGGTTTATATGTTGGTCATTTTCCATTTTATATGTTGTTTATATGATGTATATTCTTTATGGCTCTGTTGTGTTGTACAACAACCCCCCATTTCTAAAAACTTTTACGAAAATTTTTTAATAAGAAATGGGTCCCTTTTAAAATAAACTTAGTGAGATTTGTGGTTTGATAAATAAATCTGGTATTGACCTCATTATAAGAAAAACTTTTATCAAAAGGCTCGATGTAAGTAATCCATTTTGTAAATCCTTTTGAATAAATTATAAAGTGTTCCTTTGAAAAATACTATAAATAATTCTACATTGTGATAAAGCATTAGAGATCGCGTATCATAATGACAAAGGGATACACATAAAAGAGTCCTCATCAAATCCTCTGATCTGAAAAAGGTAATCGCAATCAGCAATCGGAGGTGTCATATGACAAAGAGCTAAAACACAAGTCGAACCTCGGATTACGATCAATAAATAAGGCATGCATCTCAAGAAGAAAACGTTTGCGAAAATGGTTTGCATGCATAATTCTTTTAAAGTTAATGAATCAAACAAATTTAACAAAAACATACCCCGCCCTATTATAATATCACTTTATCAGTAATCGGAGATATTCATTGCAAGTGATGGAGCCTTACCCTTTTGAAACTCTCGATTGTGATTTGTGATTTATCATCGATTGCTGATCGGGAAAATCCAAAGACATGCTTGAGATAATCATTCAATATATGATTGATGAGACAGGTATTTATGATATTTATTCATCATGATTGGTGGCTTGAACAACTATTAATTTCACATTTAAGAGTAAATACTTCAAAGATTTCACTCGTGGTGGTTCTTGATTGCGTCTGACTTATCATATGTCAACTGCCTTAATTCTGTTCATTTTCATATTGGATTCCAGTGGCAATATCCTTGTGTTATGGTTTGTAATTGCCTGTGCGGAGTTTCTTTGAACTCATGAATCCAGAGAAGATGGGGAAGAAATCTAAGAAGGCCAAGGCAACTCCTACAACTAAAGAACCAGAACCGAGCAAGAAGGGACTAATATCAAATACAACATGCCTCGGTCAGGGAAATGTGAACTGGGAAAGAAACTACAATTTGATAGAAGCAGAGGAGCCTGAAGAAATGGAAGAGGAAGCCACAGTTGATTCCACCAGTAAATCAGAAGGAACTCTCAAAGAACTGGCATGTTCATACCTTCACAGGATAGCAGTGCGGGCCAAAATTTTTCCATACACTAATGTGGTTAGATGGGTTGTCAAGAAAATCCCAACTTCAGACAGAACATTTTCCATGGCTGATGGAAAAATATTTGGATCATTTAAACCTGAAGATCTTAGCCAAATGTACCATCTACCTCTACCCAAGAAGTGCTATAACAAGGCCTTCCTGGAAGCATTTGCAAAATAAAATGACTTGGAATCAGAATCGATCAGACACTGGAGGCATTTCCTGGAGAAACATAAGCACGAGTCATTGGCTAAGTATTCTATTGACTCATTAGCTTCTCCTTATTGCTATGTTGACGCTATGATGTGTAGACTATGGGGATAACATGATTCTGCAAGATTTACTATAGATATGGTTCCTTTAATGGAAGTTGTGATTCTTGGTTATGTTATGGATTGGGAAAATATTGTATCTGATAGAATAGCCACTGAAATACTAGAATACAAAAGGAAAGCATATACAACTTCCCGGATTATCTCTCATTTTTACTACAGTGCATATATTCTTGATATTATTTGTTTTAATTCTGAATACCCCATACTCGGATGGAAGTGGACTTCCCAAGATCCTAATCCTATTCATATCTATCACAAACAGTTGTGGAAGACCCACTATAAGAATCACTTGTGTAGAATTTGCAATGGTTTTGTCCTACATGTATATTATTCTATCTTCAATAAGCTTACCCCTAGGATATCTCAGGAAGCAGAAATTGACCTAACAGCAGTGGGTAGCTGGTTTGGAGAGGAGAAATTCACTTATGTAAGGCTTTTTGGTAGTCTTACCAAACCCCATGTTCTTCCTCTATATGTTCCTGATAAACTGTTAGCCCGAGAGTTAGCATATCAAATAATAGTTGAAGGAATGTCAAAAACCCTGAGGGATTCCAAGAAACATATGTGGCCTACATTCCCCCTATGGTGTGGCATTTTTACCTTGCATGATTATAAACATGCAGAGAAAGAGGCATAGAAGATTCAAATGCTAAATCTTGCCGCCATTCCAAATAGGCAATTTGACCTAAGGAAGGTTGCCTATAGCATTACTTCTCAAGCTAAACTTACCAGATTTGATCATGAAGAAGATGATTTTGATGATTTGTTTGCTTCAGCTGAAATATTTTATCAGGTTAAAGGATTGGCTCATATCAAATATGGAGAAGAAGGACTAGAAAAATTCAATAGGCTCAGAGCCCAAAGGTTGCAAAATCTGCCTTTGGATCTATTAGCTACAACTCCAACAGTTTAGCCACAGAGTCAAAGTAAACAGCAAGCTGCCGATAATACTCCTATAGTGGAGAAGGTTCCTGAAAAGGAAAAGTTGCCAGAGTAGGAGCAAAGACAAGAAACAAGTAGCAGACACCTTGATTCAACCATTTATGTTGATCCTAAACTAGTCAAGGAATGGTAATACTGAGAGCATTCAAGGATTCAGCACACCTGAGGTGACTACTACTCAGAAGTCAGTAATTAACACAGTTCTGACTAAAGGAACTAGCAGCCCACCCATCATAAAGATGTAGAAATAATCCCTGAAATCCCTCCAATAAAATTATTTTACACATAGAAGGGATACCACCATTAGATGTCTTTTACAACCCTAAGTACAAGGTTGTAATCAAAAGACAAAGGAAAAAGAGGAAAATTGATCAATCTCCTTTTTTGACTTCACAAATGGAGATAAAAAATGTGGTATGGAGAGAGGAAGTTAATCCTTCTGAAAATATCACCAAACTTTCTCAGTCTCTGGAGCATACAAAACAGCCACATGGATAAAGCATTGGAGGTCAGTAATTTACTAAAAGAAAAAGACTAAGCAATCAGTTCAAGAGAAACAACAAAATATGGAACAACTAGAACAACAATTAGCAACCCAAAAGCAGCTAAATGGCCAGTTGAATGAGCAGTTGCTCAAAGAAAAGAAAAGGATTGATGAGCAAGCAATTCATGAGCAATAGGAATTATTCCAAGCATTCAGTAAGTTGAAATCATTACATGAACAGCCAAGTAAATCGAAGGAAGAACAAATCGCTCAACTAACAGTTCAAATAGAAAAATTCAAGGAATATCCTTAAGTGGGAGAATTCAGATCGAAGGCTATACAAATTACCACGGCATTGTCTAGACAATTGAGCCTATTATGTCATAATATCTCATTGGTTCTTCCTCTATGTGAAATTTCATCATCCATGGTTAACAGATCAGTAGATGCGAGACTAGACTTGGAAAAAGTAGATGAAAGATTGACAATTTTTTTCTCTTGGAAAGAAACTAAAGAAGGAAAAGTTGTTAATCTACCACAAATTATGGAATCGCATAAAGAAATTTTGTTTACTGAATGGCAATCTCAGCTAATGAAGGCAGAAAGAGCGACATCAAGATGCAGATCGGCAACCAACAACTTGATTGATTTAATTAATAATAGTCTTTATTTATCAAATTTAATAACAAAGTGTTCTCTAGGGAAACTTCCACCAGTAAAAGTATTAGAACAGACGTGGAAACAGGAGCTAGAGCATAAGGAAAGATTGATCGTAGGTATTCAAAGTTTAACATGGGAAATCTTTTGGTTTTTCCTTATCAAACAATATAGTCAGTGGACAGCGATGAAATGCCTCACCGATGCAATTTTCCATATGATTCTCAAACTTAATGATGCCACATACACCGCTCAGTTACACTCACGCATGAGTCATCCACCAGAACTTCATTCGATGCTCGCCATTTGTCAGCTCCAATCACAAGATGATCAGCCAATACAGTAAACCATTTTTGACCGACTAGAGCATGCCTATATCCAGATGATTTTCACATTTTTGGTGATTTGGTTATACCAGCGCATAGCATATTTATTTCATAGTTTGTTAGTTTAAGTAGTATTTATAGACCCTTTCATGTTTTTAGAAAGGGTCCTCAAATTTTTGTATTAAGACTTGGATTGAAAGTTGCACTACTGTGCTTCCAATATATTTATTTTTATAAAAACTAAACCTGAATTCTGAGTTTGATGAAGAGTGCTTTTATGTGATATGCACTATTGCTTCTTGTGAAAGTATTTCCAAGTTAAAAGGCAGGATCTGAATGCGATTCATGTCAGAGGAGACTCAAATGCATACGGTACTAGTATCTGTGTTTTTGCTTCATGCTTTTATGTGAATCGATATTTATTTATTTTGTTATCATTGATAAATGTATGTGTTCTTACAACAATTCTTTAACTTATCACTATTGAAATTTTAAGAGTTGTTATCTTTCATATATATGTGTCAATAATATATAAAGATTAGTGTGATAACGTTATAATTATTACATTTTTCAACTATTTGAACAAAGTAATTATCATATGAATGAATATTTTTATTTATGGGTAGAGTCATCTATATGCCTACTTGTCAATAAGAACCATCAAAAATGCACTAGAAGAAAGACTTCCCAAGATAGATTATTTACATTTATATTGTTGCATTTTAAAATAGATCATTCATCATTCCCATTAGATATTAAAAATTGATCACTTATCCATCCCACTTATAAATCATTGAGAAACCAGTCCCATTATATCTAGTCGAAGCCACGACACCAAATGGAAAAGGAGTTGCTTTAAGGTCCGGACTAGGCAGTTTTCCCCCATGTTGATGCAGCGATTTTCGAGGCATCACTATTTTTGGTGCTAGGAGGGCATGAACTATGAATGGTGAGAAAATCTAAATCTATAATCCATTCTGAGAGTAAATCTCCCTCCACCTCACCTCTTACTTCTCCCTCGCAAGCTAAATCTCCAGTTTCTAAGTGAAAATTTGAGGAAACAACAACCACTGATCAACCCCAAAACATCTCAGATAAATCAACTCTAGGATCTCCTAAAGTATAGTATATAATTCATAAACTTCAAGGATTATCAATATCACCACAGGAATCTGAGTTATCTCAAGGCAGTGTGACTTCGCAATTCATTCCTTCTCATCCCCTCACCAGACTTCAAAGTGAAAAACTTGGTATTGAACCTACTTAATTACCTTTTCCTAAAAGAAAAAGAGCAAGGAAGACAACTGAAGGATTTGATAGTGAAACTTTCTCATCATCATCATCCATTTCATCTTCTCCATTGCAAAGTCAACCATCCACTCCCCCACTCCAGATTGTCATTCAACAGGGTACTGGAACTTCAACATCTGCTTCCCAACCATCTGGAACTTCAATATCCTCTCCTTCCCAACCTTCTGGAACTTCATTTGCTCTATCATCCATTATTAACTCAACAATGGCACAGAACCCATGGAACAATCCTAGTGTAGGCACAATGTCTGCGCCTTTGAACCCATTGCCAGCTCATCCCGAGAAATGGTTGCCAAAATTCAATCCAGATGTAGGCGTTCAGGCATATGAACACATAAATAACTTTATGTTGTCAGTCAATTTAAAAGGAGTTGCTGAAGAAGACATGGTTGTCAGGATTTTCCCGTATACCCTACAAGGTCAACTGGATCTTGGTACTTTTCATTACCATCAGGATCCATTACTAGTTGGAATATTTTCCAAGAGCAGTTCTTAACTAAATATGGTGATGACAGATCCGTAGCAACGCTAATCAATGATCTCTCCAATCTTAAAACGAAATCTAGAGAGCCTATAAAAGAGTTCAATTCATGATTTAATAAACTCTTAAATAAGATTCCTACTGCCTCAAAACCTAGTGAACAGGTTAGAAGTGAATGGTACATATCAGCCTTCCCTTCAAACATAGCTATCTTTGTGGATAGAGCTGCAAAGCCTACTTTAGCAGAGAATATGAAAGAGGCAATTACTGTGGAAAAATGTATCATCGCCTTAGAAAATAAAGCTGCTCTTGAAGATATAAAATCTAAAAAAGTTACCTTCAAAGATGATTCAAAGAAGAAAATGGCTAAAGATCCATATGATATGGAAGGTCTCCAAAAAGTTCTAAAACCTATGTCAAATGAAATGATAGAAACTAAGAAACACGTAGTTGAGACCTCAACTAAGAAGCCATTTAAAAACTTTAAGAAACCATAATCAAAACTCCCTAATGTTATATCCAACATAGAGTCAAACCCCAAGAACGATGAAGAAGAAGATATAGTCTTATCATTTGAAGAAACTGAAGAAAAGGAAGTTGTAGAATGTCATGGGATGTGGGACTTCATTTTACCCAATTTCGACACTGAAAATGAACAGGAAGTTTTTCTAGTAAGTACCAAGAATAAAGGAACTCCTGAACCCATTCAAGCAACTCAGAAGAAAGAAAACATGGGTACTACTACTAAAGAAAGGGCTCCCACAAAGAATTCTACAACGATACCTACTCAAAATCAACCATCAGCTTCCAATCCACCTTCATCATCTAAAACATTAGTAGTTGCAGACTCTATGGATTACAACATCATTGAAGACATGAAGAAAATGAAAGAAAATATCACTATGTTTGAGCTTAGTAAGCTTAAACATCAACAAAAATTGTTGCTCAATGAATTAAATGCAGTATCTTCTTCTTCTCTTCCCAATGTTGTATTGTCCAAAGCTACTAATGAGACAGGTAACCCACCAGCTACTACAGTAGAAGCTACTGATGTTGTTCTAATCGGAGATAGATCAAATTCCCATACTCCTCCTTTTCTCTTGACCTACGAGATTTATAATATAAATCTGCATAATTGCTTGATAGACTCAAGGGCTTCATCGAATATAATTCCAGCTTCAGTCTGTTCTAAACTGAATACTGAACCCCAAAAGTCTGCAGTGCATATTTTCCAGTTGGATAGAACTAAGGTCCAAGTATTAGGAGAAATCAACTGAGTTACCATTAGGTTATCAGCTAACCCAAGAGTGATTCAGAGAATTGATATACTAATTGTTGGTATTCCTAAGTTTTATGGTTTGATTTTAAGTAGAGACTAGTATGAGAAACTCATAGTTACATTTCCACCGATTGGTCTCACATGTGGCTTCCATATAATGGGAAGCCAAATCAGATCAAGATTGATCGGGAGAAACATATGACTCATACTGTAATAGAGTTTGAACAAGAAAATCAGCCTATAGCATCCAACAATAATATTTTTGGTAACTACTTATCTGAAGCATTCTCTGGTAATTTTAGTGCTCAATCATCACCTTTCTCAGTTAATAATTTCACATCTCATATTGAAAATTTTTCCCAAATAGATACATCAAGGTGTGTTAAAATTGCTAAGGAAATTGTAAATAAAACTGTAGATAAACCTTTATTTTGGTCATTATATTTTGATGGGTCTAAATCTAATGATGGTGCAGGAGCATGATGTATTTTAGTTAGTCCTGAAGGAGAAAAGACTATGCTATCATGTAGATTAGAATTCGAGTGCATAAATAATAATGCTGAACATGGAGCCTTGATTCAAGGACGTTACAAAGCAATAGGTCTTAAGGTACAGTATTTGAAATTGTTCGATGACTCTGAAATTGTTATAAAGCAAATCAGAAATACTATACATTGCCTTTCTAGTCACCTTAAACATTATCAATCCTTGTTACAAGACCTTGTATCTCATTTTCTAGCATTTAATATTTCTCCCATTCCGAGATCTCAGAATGTAGCAGTAGATTTACCAGCCAATGTTGCTTTGAAGCTCCTTTCATCTGAAGATTACAGTCCTGATAGATTTTCAGTAGAGTTAATTTTCATACCATTGCTTCGTGATAATGTCACTAACTGGCAAGTATTCAATCATGACGATGACATTTTAAATTTCTTAGCTTCTGATAAGTCCTATGATGATCAAATTATTGATAAAAATGAGCACGATCTTCAAATGAAGAAAAAACTGGAAGAAAATTCAATACCTAAACCAATGGTCAAACTTGAAGACCTTTATGACATCAAAGATAGGTTTAAACAAGTTACTAATTCAAAGCTTCAAAGTTCTACTTTAAGTTTTGAATTAATAAATCTTGGCAACAAGGACAAGCCACAAAATATCAATCTGGGATTAGGACTCACTTCAGAAGAAAGATTTGCATTTATCAGATTATTGAATAGATATAAAAATGTCTTCACATGGAATTATGATGACTTTAAAACATATGATACTTCTATCATACAGCATACAATTCCAATGATATCTAAAGAAAAACCAGTACAGTGGAAATTAAGGAAAATTCATCTGAACCTTGAAAGTCGGATAAAAGCTAAGTTAAACAAGCCCTTGAATGCTAAGATAATTTTTCCTGTTAGACATTCAAATTGGGTGTCCAACTTAGTGCCCTTGAGAAAGAATAATGGTGACATTAGAATTTGAATTGACTTCAGAAATCTTAATAAGGCAAGTCAAAAAGATAACTTCCCACTAGCAACAATGGAGCAAACTCTGCATTTAGTAGCTGGTTCTAAATTAATGTCTTTCTTAGATGGTTTTTCAGGGTATAACCAAATCTTAGTGCACCCCGATGACAGACTCAAGACTACTTTCAGAACTAAGTGGGGAACTTATGCTTAGCAAAAAATGCCTTTCGATTTAATTAATGTTGCAGAACCTTCCAAAAAGCAATGGATATAGAATTCAAAGGTCTGATTAATAAATTAGTAATTGTCTATTTGGATGACATTACTGTCTTCTCTAATAAAAGAGCAAATCATTTACATGATTTGAAACAAATCTTTGAACGATGTAAAAGGTATGGGATTTCATTGAATCCTAAGAAATCATTTTTCGCTCTTCACCAAGGTAAACTCTTTGGGTTCATTGTTTCAAAAGATGGTATTTAAATCGATCTAGATAGAATCAAAGAGATTTCTGATATTCCATTTCCACATAATAATAATAAAAATGCAATCATTTTTAGGTCAAATAAATTTTGTAAAAAGATTTGTTCCAAATTTTTCACAGATTGTTTTACCATTACAAATTATGATCAAGAAAAACTCAGTGTTTAAATGGGGGCATATAAAAAGGGAGGCTTTTGATTCAATTAAGAAAGCAATCATAAATGCTCCTACATTAAACACTCCCAATTTTTCAAATCATTTTATTTTATATACTCTAGCATCTAATTCATCTTATGCAGCAGTACTAACACAAATCAATGATCAAAACTTGGAAGCACCAATATCATTTTATAGTTCAAATATTCAAGGTGTTGAGCTTAATTACTTTGAAGTTGAAAAGTAAGCCTTTGCTGTATTCAAAGCTATTAAACACTTTAGGCCCTTTCTCTTAAAGGCTCACACAAAAGTTATAGTCCCTTTTTCAGCAATAAGACAGTTGCTAGTGCAAAAGGAATTGGGAGAAAAAAGGGCAAACTGGGTCATGACATTACAAGAATATGATTTGGACATTAGACCAGCAAAGATTGTCAAAGTCCAAGGTTTTTGTAGGTTGTTAGCAGGAGCTTCTAATATTCAGGAACATGAAGGTACCAACAATATTGTAGAGATCAATGAGATAAGTACCATCAATCCTGAATCCCAATATGCAGATTTAATATGCTCCTTCTAATCTTTCCTATAAAAATAAACATGCCATAAGACTAAAAGCAAAAAATCTCATAGTTATTGATGATGTGTTGTTTAGACAGAATTATGATTCGATTTTGTTAAGATGCTTAGAAAAACCTGAAGCGCAAAATGTCTTGTAGGAATTACATGATGGTCCAGTAGGAGGACATTTTGGAGCTGATACAACAACTCATAAAATTATTCATGTTGGGTATTATTGGCCCACCTTATTTAAAGATATTCATGATCATGTAAGGAAATGAAGAACATGTCAAACTGCCAATGGAAGACAAGGAAAGCTAGCTTTTCCTTTGTAACCAGTCAACATTGAGCAGCCTTTTGAACAATGGGGATTGGATATCATTGGAGAAATTATTCCACATTCATCTAAACAACACAGGTATATCCTTACAACTACGAATTACTTTACTAAGTGGTAGAAGAAATTCCTTTGAAGACAACAAACTCTGAGGCAATCATTGAGTTCATAGACCAGTTCATCATTACCAAGTTTGGTGTCCAAAACACTCTTATTTTTTATAATGCATCTTATTTCTCTGGTAATTCCATACTTGAATTTTCTATCAAAAGAGGATTCAAATTGAAATATCCTACAAACTACTACCCTTAGGGTAATGGTTTAGCAGAATCCACCAATAAAAATCTTATCAAAATCATTAAGAGAACTATTGATTAAAATCATAAAAATTGGCATAAGTCTTTGATATTTTCATTATGGGCAGACCATATAACATAGAAGGCCTCAATAGGCACTTCTCTATTTAATTTGGTGTATGGAAAGGAGGTTATCATACCAACAAACTTGGTACTTCCATCACTAGCCTTAGTGTAGTTTATTGAAGAAAATCCCTCATCTTCTATCCAATTGAGACATAATCAAATCCTGAAATTAGAAGAAGGGACAAAGCCTGAACTACACATGCGAAGTATCAACAAATTATTAAGTCTTCTTTTGATACAACTTCCACTGGCATAAAACTTTTACAAGTTGGTGATCTTGTTTTGAAATGGATAAAGCCCATGAGAATAAAGGAAAACACACTAAATTTTAGGAAATGTGGCTCAGACCATTTCAAATCAACAAGAAGATAGGCCCATCAACATTCATATTGCAAGATCTATCAAGAAAGAGAGATTCTCTCTCTGTCAATGGGCTTATTTTGAAAAAAAATATTCGCTTGAGGAGGTAACCCCTTTTCACCCTGTAAATATTCAATTTTCAGCTATATTTGTGTGAATAATTGGTTTAGTTTCTTTCTTGGAAAATAAATTTGTAAATAACCCTCTATTGGTTTTTTTTTTACTATTTTGAAAAGGTTACTTAAAATAAAATAGTGTTAATATTTACTTTTGATAGATGGAAGCCTTGAAAGAAAAGAAGAAAGTTCTAGGAAATTAGGTATAATTAAACTCTGAAAACCCTTTTTATTTTTGTAAAATCTTCTCGAAACTTGAAAATACTGTAAAGCATTCTAAGTTTTAAAGCCTAAAAAAGGTCATCAATACAAAGCAAAGACTGAACCAATCTTAGCATCTTCAACTCTTAAAATTTTCATCCATGATTCTCTTAAGAAGTAAATTATTCACCCCATCAGTAAAAGTTTATGATTTTTTGTAGTGTAATTCTAAAATGTATTTGATATAAGAGATAAGAGGTCTCATCACAAGCCTACGTACCATGATCATAGGGGACTAGTTCAACTGACATTATCACCACTGCATATCAAAAACGGGGTAGTGGCTTATAATTATAAGACAAGGGGTCTCATCACAAGCCAGCTTGTTCAGTTAAATTACAACCAATGAATGGCATTGTCAACAGCTGGCCACCAAACTAGGACAATGGCTTTTTATCTTACAAAATAAAGAAATAAGGAAAAGAGAAAAATGCAATACAAAATATGTGGAAACATATCTTTTGGATTCATTCTTTTAAATTATGCTCTGAAATGGATGGGACAATGAATGATTAAATGGTTAAAAGGTAACTCTATCGAGACTATAAACCTTTGCTGGTAGCAGTGGCTCTACCTGTGACAAAGGAGTCATTATATAAGCTAAGTTGGAGAAGTCTCTTGTTTTATCATTATCAACCAATAAAGGTTTACTTAAACTTAGAAAGTATGTAATTTTCAGATGAGAAAGAGATAGCAAAAATAGTTTTCATTATATTCAGAGTTTATGATTACCTAGCTATATTAGATTTTCTCTATCCACTAAGGTTTTCAGATTAAGAAGGTTAAAATATTACATTACTTTCTCAGAGATAATTGCTTCTTCTAGTGAATCACCAATTGTTGTGCTGTACAACAACCCCCCATTTCTAGAAACTTTTACGCAAAATTTTTAATAAGAAATGGGTCCCTTTTAAAATAAACTTAGTGAGATTTGTGATTTGATAAATAAATTTGGTATTGAACTCATTATAAGAAAAACCTTTATCAAAAGGCCCAATGTAAGTAATCCATTTTGTAAAGCCTTTTGAATAAAGTATAAAGTGTTCCTTTGAAAACTATTATAAATAATTCTAAATTGCAATAAAGTGATTGGAGATCGTGTATCGCAATGACAAAGGGATACACATAAAAGAGTCCTCATCAAACCCTCTGATCCAATAAAGGTAATCGCTAAAACACAATAAGAACCCCCGATTGCGATCAATAAATAAGGCGTGCATCTCAAGAAGAAAACATTCGCGAAAATGGTTTGCATGCATAAGTCTTTTAAACTTAATGAATCAAACCAATTTAACAAAAACATACCCCGCCCTATTATGATATCACTTTATCGACAATCGGAGATATTCGTTGCAAGTGATGCAGCCTTACCCTTTGGAGACTCTCGATTGTGATTTGTGATTTATCGCTGATCGAGAAAATCCAAAGACATGCTTGAGATAATCATTCAATATATGATCGATGATATGGGTATATATGATATTTATTCATCACGATTAGTGGCTTGAATGGCTATTAATTTCACAGTTAAGATTAAATCCTTCAAAGATTTCATTCGTGGTGGTTCTTGATTTGTTTGACTTATCATATGTCAACAGCCTTAATTCTTTTCATTTTCATATTGGATTTCAGTTAGCAATATCCCTGTGTTATGGTTTGTAATTGCTTGTGCAGAGTTTCTTTGAACTCATGAATCCGAAGAAGATGGGGAAGAAATCTAAGAAGTCCAAGGCAACTCTTGTAGCTAAAGAACCAGAACCAAGAAAGAAGGGACTAATATCATATACAACATGCCTTGGTCCAGGAAATGCAAGCTAGGAAAGCATATAGAATTTGATAGAAGCAGAGGAGCCCGAAGAAATGGAAGAGGAAGCCACAACCAATTCCACCAGTAAATCAGAAGGAACTCTCAAAGAACTAGCCTATTCATACCTTCACAAGATAGCAGTGCAGACCAAAATTTTGCCATACACTAATGTGGTTAGATGGATCGTCGAGAAAATCCAAAATTCAGACAGAACATTTTCCATAGCTGATGGAAAAATATTCGGGTCATTTAAACCTAAAGATCTCAGGAAAATGTACCATCTACCTCCGCCCGAGAAGCACTATAACAAGGCATTCCTCGAAGCATTTGCAAAAGAAAATAACCTAGAATCAGACCTGATCAGACACTACAGGCATTTCCCAAAGAAACATAAAAACAAGTCATCAGGTAAGTATTATGTTGACTCATTAGCTTCTCCTTATTTCTATGCTAGCACTATGATGTGTAGACTATGGGGACAACATGATTCTGCAAGATTTACTATAGATATGGTCCTTTTAATGGAAGTTATGATTCATGGTTATGTTATGGATTGGGAAAATATTCTATCTAATAGAATAGCCACTGAAATACTAGAATACAAAAGGAAAGCATATACAACTTCCCGAATCATCCCTGATTTTTACTACAGTGCATATATTCTTGATATTATTTGTTTTAATTCTGAATACCTCGTACTCGGATCGAATTGGACTTCCCAAGATCCTAATCCTATTCATATCTTTCACAAACAATTGTGGAAGTCCCACTATAAGAATCACTTGTACAGAATTTGCAATAATTTTGTCCTACCTGTATATTATTCTATCTTCAATAAGCTTGCCCCTAAGATATCTCAAGAAGCAGCAATTGACCTAACAGCAGTGGGTAGCTAGTTTGGAGAGGAGAAATTCACTTATGTAAGGCTTTTTGGTAGTCTTACGAAACCCCATGTTATTCCTCTATATGTTCTTGATAAATTGTTAGCCCAAGAATTAGCATATCAGATAACAGTTGAAGGAACATCAAGAACCCTGAGGGATTCCAAGAAACATATGTGGCCTACATTTCCCCTATAGTGTGGCATTTTTTACCTTACATGATTATAAACATGTAGGGAAAGAGGCAGAGAAGATTCAAATGATAAATCTTGCCACCATTCCGAATAGGCAATTTGACCCAAGGAAGGTTGCCTATAATGTTACTTCTCAAACTAAACTTACCAAATTTGATCATGAAGAAGATGATTTTGATGATTTTTTTGCTTTAGTTGAAATATTTTATCGGGTTAAAGGATTGGCTCATATCAAATATGGAGAAGAGGGACTAGAAAAATTCAATAGGTTCAAAGCCCAGAGGTTGCAAACTCTACCTTTGGATATATTACCTACAACTCCAACATTTCAGCCACAGAGTCAAAGTAAACAACAAGTTGTCGATAACACTCATGCAGTGGAGAAGGTTCCCGAAAAGGAAAATTTGCCAGAGCAAGAGTAGACACAAGAAACAAGTAGCAGACACCTTGATTCACCATTTATGTTGATCCTAAACTAATCAAGGAATGGCAGCAATTTGATTCCATCATTAGTAATACTGAGAGCATTCAAGGATTCAGCACACCTAAGGTGACTACTATTCAGAAGTCAGTAATCAACACAGTTCTCATTGAAGGAACTAGTGGCCCACCCATGATTCATAATGATGTAGAAATAATCCTTGAAAATATTTCCAATGAAATTGTTTTACACATAGAAGAGATACCACCATTAGATGTCTTCTACAGCCCTAAGCATAGGGCTGTAATCAAAAGACAAAGGAAAAAGAGGAAAATTGATCAATATCCTCTTTTGAATTTACAAATGGAGATAAAAAATGTGGTATGGAGAGAGGAAGTTAATCCTTCTAAAGATCTCACCAAAATTTCTCAGTATGCTGGAGCATACACAACAGCCACAATGGATAAAGCATTGAAGGTCATTAATTTACTAAAAGAAAAAGACCAAGCAATCAATTTGCTAGAAGCACTGGCACAAGAGAAACAACAGAAGATAGAATGGCTAGAACAACAATTAGCATCCCAAAAGCAGCTAAATGGCCAGTTGAATGAGCAATTGCTCAAAGAAAAGCAAAGGATTGATGAGCAAGCAATTCATAAGCAACAGGAATTATCCCAAGCATTGAGTAAGTTGCAATCATTAAATGAATAGCTAAGTAAATCGAAGGGAGAACAAATCACTCAACCAACAGTTCAGATAGAAAAAATCAAGGAATATCCCCAAATGGGAGAATTCAAATCGAAGGCTCTACAAATTACCGGGGCATTATCTAGACAGTTGAGCTTATTATGTCATAATATTTCACTGGTTCTTCCTCTGTGTGAAATTTCATCATCCATGGTTGACAAATCAGTAGATGTGAGACTGGACTTGGAAAAAGCAGATGAAATATTAAGAAATTTTCTCTCTTGGCAAGAAACTAAAGAAGGAAAAGCTGCTAATCTACCACAAATTCTAGAATCGCATAAAGAAATTCTATTTACTGAATGGAAATCTCAGCTAATGAAGGTAGAGAGAGTGACATCAAGATGCAGATTGACAGCCAACAACCTGATTGAGTTAATTAATAATAGTCTTTATTTATCAAATTTAATAACAGAGTGTTCTCTAGGGAAACCTTCACCAGTAAAAGCATTAGAATATATGTGGAAACAGGAGCTGGAGCAGAGGGAAAAATTGATCGCAGGTATTCAAATTTTAACATGGGTAACCTTTTGGTTTTTCCTTGTCAAACCATATAGTCAATGGACAACGATGAAATGTCTCACTGATGCAATTGGCCATATGATTCCCGAACTTAATGATGCCACATACACCACTCAGTTACACTCACGCATTAGTCATCCACCAGAACTTCAGCCAATGCTCACCATTTGTCAGCTCCAATCACAAGATGACCAACCAATACAATGAACCATTTTTGACCGACTACAACATGCCTATTTCCAGATGATTTTCACATTTTTGGTGATTTGGTTATACCAACGCATAGCATATTTATTTCATAGTTTGTTAGTTTAAGTAGTATTTATAGACCCTTTCATGTTTTTAGAAAGGGTCCTCAAATTTTTGTATTAAGACTTGGATTGGAAGTTGCACTATTGTGCTTCCAATATATTTATTTTTATAAAAACTAAACCTAAATTCTGAGTTTGATGAAGAATGCTTTTATGTGATATGCACTATTGCTTCTTGTGAAAGTATTTCCAAGTTAAAAGGTAGGATCTGAATGTGATTCATATCAGAGGAGACTCAAATGCATATGGTACTAGTATCTTTGTTTTTGCTTCATGCTTTTATGTGAAGCAGCATTTATTTATTTTGTTATTATTAATATATGTATATGTTCTTACAGCAATTCTTTAACTTATCACTATTGAATGTTTAAGAGTTGTTATCTTTCATATATATGTGTGTCAGTAATATATAAAGATTAGTGTGATAATGTTATAATTATTACTTTGTCCAACTACTTGAACAAAATAATTATCATATGAATGAATATTTTTATTTATGAGTAGAGTCATCTATATGCCTACTTGTTAATAAGAACCATCAAAAATTGCACTAGAAGAAAGACTTCCCAGGATAAATTATTTACTTTTATATTGTTGCATTTTAGAATAGATCATTCATCATTCCCATTAGATATTAAAAAATTGATCACTTATCCATCCCACTTATAAATCATTGGGAAATTGGTCCCATTATATCCAGTCAGAGCCACCACACCAAACGGAAAAGGAGTTGTTTTAAGGTCTGGGCTAGGTGGTTTTCCCCAATCTTGATGCAGTGATTTTCGAGATATCAACATGCTCTTGACATGCTTGATGAAAATATGAATGGTTGATGAATGCATCGACTAACAAATGCTATTGTAGATATTATGAGAGGGCATTAGAACTTCTTGGTGAATCTCAAATGAGTTTCATACCCCTATGTTCAAATATGCATTCATGATCTGTAGATTACATGTCTGTGTTACACGGTATTTTGTCACACCTCCCGCACTTCCCTGTGACATACCCTGAATTTCCCAAAACTTGGCAATCATGGAGTGTACTCATCCAGATATATAGCTCATATCCTCCCTAAAACAGTGATGGAAAAATGCCTTGAGCGTCCCCTGAAGAAAAGGGCTCTAAAACCCTAATTTGAGGATCATCGCTCCCATGAAATTGGCAGCCTCTATTGGTCGCTAGTTGCACTTAACTAGCCTCGCATTGCCAACGCATTTTTTGCTTGGATACCCATGATGATCCCTAAAAGGCAATTTTTCCCAAAGAGGACAAGAAGCTTCGTGGTATAGAGGCTTCCATAATGATGATATGGAGGTTGTTCGGCATGGATGAGGTCGAGTTCTCTCAACTTTTCCCTTTGGTCTTATCACTAAGATCTACCTTGTTGAGATGAGGGCCTTCTTCTATCTTTGGAAAGATCCTAACTCTTTCCAATTCCCAAAGGGTTGGTCTTTGGGTATTTGCTCCCTTATGTTGAGGTTGTTCCTACATGCTACTCATTTGGCTTGGAGAAGGTGTGCTTGGAGAGCTTGAGATTGGACTTGGACATTCACTTAAGGAGAGGTTATTGACATCAAGGCTTGGTTGTTTGCTTCCTCCTTTATTCTATTAATATATACAACTATTATTTCACTTTCCATAAATGTGTGTGTTAATGCATCATTTATCTTAATGCTCCTTGATCTGTTAAGTAGGTTACTTTTGGCTATGTTATTTGTACTTGTATGTTTTGTTGTGTCTTGATCTCTTGTGCAAGAATTTTGGGAAAAATACTAAGAAGGTGGGAGTGAATCAGTATTTTCAAATCAATAACTTCTTGCATTTCATATTCAATTTTCTATATTCGACTTTACTGAAAGGAACCTGCCTATGTACATGATTGTTCTTAAGACAATTAGTGTATATCAAGTGAACCTATGATTCAGTTAATTCATCATATGTTTGTCTTCAGTCAGTGTATCAGTACTTTATTAAACATTAGATAAATAGTAACCATATGTTGTAATAAATAAACCATCACATATAAGCAACACACATGAACACCAAGATTTAAGGTGGAAACCCAATGAGGGAGAAAAATACCTATTGTTGTTGTCTTTGTCTTATTTTTAGTATAAAGAAAAAGTTGTTTACAATCTTTTACTGGCACAGACTCATACCAGTACACAAGCACCTACTTATAGAAGGCTACAACCTTCGCTCGTTCTCTAGCTTCTACTAGAAGGGAGCTACAACCCCCTGGTTCTTGTACTAGTGTAAACTTGTACCAGTACGTAGGCACCAACCTGCAAAAGGCTACAACCTTCACTCATTCTCCAGCTACTACTAGAAGGGAGCTCCAACCCCCTGATCTAATCACCAGCTACTACTGGCAGGAAGCTTTGACTTCCTCATTGAAGGCTCCAACACTCGGCATTCTCCATCGACCAAATTTCATCAAATTTTCAGACTAGATCCACATGCTTCAACACATCATAACTTGTAGGCCACATTTCATCAAATTTTCATACTAGACGCATTATCAACACTTAAGCTCAGTATTAAAAATCAAATCGTAACTCATCATTGTAACATTGTCATTTATCTCTGACACATCTAAATCAATCAATCACTGAAACCCAATCATCAATCTTTGATATAACTAAAACTCAATCATCTATTTCTGAATCAAGCAATCATTGAAACTTTTGACACAACTGAATCACACAATCATTGAAACCTCTCACACAACAAAATCACCCAATCATCAATTTCTGATACAATTGAATCAACTATTCACTCAAAACCCAATCGACCAACACTTAATCAAAATCCAACCAATCAACTAGAATTATCAAATCATTGTAACCAGTACACATAACTGAACTTAGAACATTGCATCAACAACCAGAACCAACTACAACCTCAAAAATCATATGTCAGAATGTATACGCTACTTCAATGAGTACAACCTACGTGTATACATTACTTTTTGTAACTCAACATTTGTATACCTCTAAATGTATTGAATCATAAATCTTCTAAACCAAAGACATTTTGAAGATATATTATCTTATTACAAAGTTTTAAATAGATAGAAGCAAACATCACCCTTCTTACTCAATCATCAATCATCCATATTCAATATCCTTATACAATTAGTTTAACTTCAGATCTAATGATGACATCATTGACAAATAGCAGTAAAACTGTAGCACTGATCAAATGGATTAGTCATTTCTAAACAACAAGTCCTTCCTCTGCATACGCTACTTGGAAGTGCCATATCTGTGTGTGTACGTGCCTTCACGGAGGCGAACTTGAGTATAGATCTGCAAATAATGACTTATAACTTTGCATCTTTTCAAGACTTTAGATATACCTAGATCAAGCATTTAAAGGATAAAGCATGTGTTATCACTCAAATCTAGTCTATCCATTATCGGATCATACAATGATAAGTCATTTTAGGTCTCATGATCCTGATCCAACATTGTATCCAAGGGTGCACAAGATGTTTCAGATATATATCATAACCATAGCCCTTGCAACACAAAATATACTTTAGATAGAATTATTCATGAAAAACCCTTCACTTGCACACTTAGCCCTGTGATCTTCTCCTCTTTATATACTTAGAACCTTTTTCAATACCTTGCACCAAAACATTACTTAGAACCTATGGTATTCTTAGACGGGATCAAATAATCATTATTCCGCTCAATGTTGTGGGCTAATACCATGGTATGGACCCTTGGTGTTGTTTAACCTTAATTTTCCATCCTATACGCACTTTTCCTTTTGTGGCACTATGTGCATATGTATACACGTCTTTTATTATGTGTACCTTCATGTATAGGTGACTTGGACTAGGTTAAATAGCATTTACAACTTAAAACATTCTCTTTCCTCAATTTCTTGATTCTGATATGTAATCCTCTATCCAATCATCTTGTTCTTCTATGCCATTACTCTGCTACCTCTGAATTGACCTGTTACAATGCTATTTTCCATCATACATCACTTTATCATTTGTGAACTTTCTGAACTGACTTGTGGATACATTTGGTTATAATATATGTGATTTTCCATCAAGGACAACATCTGTACCATAATGCCAAAAATATCCCCCTTTGTAATTGATGGCAACCATATTGGCGTTTATCACTTCAAGTTGTAGAACCTATTAGATATATCAAACAACACCAAGATACTCTCCCCCTTTGACATCAAGGGCAAAGGGCGAACCAAGATATTCTCCCCCTTAGTACATGCTAAGATGCACTATACTATCCATGCTCCCCTTGAGCACATGCAGAGTCTATAGAAATATTTTTCAAAAGAATAACATGACTCTATAACTCAATTATGTGAGTATGACCTTCCTATCACTAATGGGTTATACATACATCAATCTCCCAACAAAGTGGGGATACAGTTTTGACTCAACCACCCAACCAAGTGGGATTACATATTTGACATGATCTCAAAAGTTCATACATGACTGAATATGAAAATTATTGCACCACAGGTCTTTACATGACCTTTACATCAATCGATATACATGACATTTATAACAAATACCAAAGACCTAAACAAGATCATGATAGTTATCGGCAACTATCATACATCATATATGATTTGCACCATAAGCACATGTTAGCAGCATCAAGAACAACAACCTATATATGTCCATCATCAGTTCTCAAGATAAGTCAATGTAACTTTAATATCGTCAAGTTGTAACTAAGTATGCCACATATAGATATCAATTCATCCTCTTGACCTTATCGAGATCAACTTGCTCCCTTTCCTTAGTAGAAACATATCTATGTTTATCAAAAACATAACATTTCACAAATTAATTAAGCATATATCATATCTCCAAGAAATGATACATAAATCATTCACATCATATCATGTGTATGTGAAAACACCATAATCATCATCCATGACCATAACATCATCATCGTAGCAAGAACTACATGATCTTTCCACGAGAACTCTCAATATATCAACCATCTATCATCACTATGGAGTTTTCTAACATCCCACATCCGATAAGCATCAATCATGATAATCAACATATGTGAGTATCAAACCTATCATCATAAAGTAAGAATCCATCATCATTATGTGACTAATTGAGCCATGTCTTCAAATAGATATGTCTTCATGAAACCTACAATAACACCATTCTCTTGGCCAACCAACAATATTTACCAGTATGCAACTTAAGTAATCATCCATGTATCCAACATAGAGATGCAAATATGTATCTAGATTCTCATTAATGTGAAAGGAAAACCATGAGCTCACGGTCATTTTGTCAAAATTTCTTGATACCATCAAGTGCAATGATCCTCAACCATGTGAGAGCCAAGAAGTATAGGAATCCTCATCCATAATTGCACCATATGAAATTTATGCATCTTTGAAGGCATGATGGCAGCAGTATAATGGAAATGACTAACACTTAACATCATCAAATAATGAAGATGTGTACTCAAGCTTTTTTCTTCTCCTTGAACTTATGAACATCCTCATGTAAGAAAAATAACTATATGCATCATCAAAAGAGTCATCCACAAATCCGATCAAAAGCATCAAAACAACTAAGTGGCTTAAGAAAAGTATCATCTATGATTTCATTATAGGAAAATCATGACTACAACATAGCATGATGCATCATTTAAACACTTCAACAACATAAGCATCCTCACCATTGATAAGAATAATCATGTACCAAATACTTCTAAACATAATGCCAATAATGCATTATTAGAAGCATTGCATATGATCCCCCTGAAATTGTATCAATTGTTCACTGTCAAATCCGATCATTGCATATATCAGTAAGAATCATCAAGGAATCATCATCAACGAGTTATACATCAAGTCATCATTAGCTTATGAGGGTCAAAATAACTTCTAAATAACATCCATAGACTGTAATCATCAACCATCAAAAAATACAATTGATAATTGTATGAACCATATCAGACCCTTTTTCTGAGTCTGTCCCACTACTTCTTCATAAAACCAACATATACACGACTGTGAAGTTTCAAACTTGCGTATATACGTGACTATACTTCATAAGATCTATGTATGGAAGGTGGAGTACTGAAATTTCACACTTTCAGTGCCCTTCGAGTTTGTTCTGACTATACCTGATCCTAGAACATCAGTTCCAAGAATACCATTACAATGATGGTTCTTCATCAGAGACTCCATTTTACTATTGTCTCCAGTCATGTGATGAGAACATCCACTATCATCTTCGTCTTTGAAAGAGTAGAGATAAATACCACACCTCATCTGATCTTCCTTTTCTTGATTCTTGGTGGATTCATCTTTTTCATATTTTCTGATATAAATCTAATTATTTGATTGCTTATCATATTGTCTATGGTGATCCATAGACTTGTCCATGCATTCTTTTGCTATATGCCTGTTAGTGTATGGATCTACCTTAGGCTGAGAAAGGCAAGTCTATGGTAACATCAAACCACACTTAACCTGGTAGCTAGCCTTACCAAGTCAGGAGAGGGCTCTCTCCTTGTCAATATCAATGAAAGTATATCAAAGAAGAGTTGAGATGACTGATATAAAGACTAATTTTAGGCTAGGTATGGTTTCTCAGAGGAATTTTCTTGATTTTAATGATTGATTGCTGGATCAAATGAGGAAGGCAGCTTTGGGTCCAAGAAATCAACACAGATTTGCAGAGGTTTCTGTGGGGAGAGGTAGGCAAGTGTTTTAGCACTTTGAAATGAGTGTAATGGTGAAGTCTAAAGACTGGTGAGGAGTTGGAGAGGGCATGCAAGTGTCATGAGTCCTCTTCAAACAATAGAAAACATGTAGAACTAAATGAACCCCAAGGTAGAGCACTGAAACACCATTTCCAACTTTAAACTTGATTCATTTAGTTATGATAAAAGAGAGAGATGATGGCACACATAAACATAAGATCAACTGAATTACAGAGAAGGAAACTATGCTAATTCACATTACCACAAGAATCCCACAAAATGTTGCAAAACCCTGGTTTATTTCCTTGCCAAACTGCAAAAATGATGTACAAAGTAGCTCAATGCATCCACAAGAGTCCAACCTTGACAAATGACTAAGAAATTACAAGATATAGGCCACAAACCACCCATGCTAGCCTTTAGGGGTCAAATCCATGAGTCTAGGATTTGTTTCAACAAGATCTAAACTGCTTATTTTTCGACGCGTTTCGAACCAACTAGTGTGGTTCATCATCAGGACAAGTTGAAGACACAGATCAGTTTAGCGTGTTAAATAGACTAAGCAGAGACTCCAACGGCTAGAAAGACTAACGGCTATTTTTCAACTTAGGACCCCAGTCAAACCTAAAATAATATTAAATTTTTTATAATTATTATTATATCTACGGAAACAAGTAAACTGGGTAAAAATAAACCAGAAAAGTGGTTAGATATTAAATTTATCTATTTAATTATTTAAATTATTAATAAATATATATATTATTAATATTTTCCAATACCCAATATCATACTATATTCAATTTTAAGTCAATAAATTGAATATAGTATGATATTGGGTATTGGAAAATATTAATAATATATATATTTATTAATAATTTAAATAATTAAATAGATAAATTTAATATCTAACCACTTTTCCGGTTTATTTTTACCCAGTTTACGTGTTTCCGTAGATATAATAATAATTATAAAATATTAATATTATTTTAGGTTTGACTGGGGTCCTAAGTTGAAAAATAGCCGTTAGTCTTTCTAGCCGTTGGAGTCTCTGCTTAGTCTATTTAACACGCTGAACTGATCTGTGTCTTCAACTTGTCCTGACGATGAACCACACTAGTTGGTTCGAAACGCGTCGACAAATAATCAATTATGTGATTTTGCCAAAAATTTCTAAACAAATGTTATGGATCACAGAAGTCTAAATTCTTTGAAGATCTAAACTAGGAACTGAAAAATAAGCAGTGGAACAGCTTGCCTCTAAAACTATGGAAACTTATTCACTCAGTTCAAAACCACCTATAACTGATGTATCTACCTCCATGAGTCAATTTTATCATTTTTACATCATAGTACATGAATTTGCATCATATCACATCATGAATTTTACCATAAGAGAGAAAACTTCAAACTAGAAGAAAACTAGGTGAAATTTTGAGCAAACAGGGAAAATTGGCACTTTTTCATTATGTGCGTAGCGCCATTTTTCTGTGCGTAGCATGTTTTCCAAGCTACTTTTGGAAGGCTTCCCAAGGTCCAAATTAGGTGTAGCATAGCTTGTTGGAAAGCCTGGTGAATCTACTTTCTGGAGAAACTTGAATTTTTTGATTTGAGACCATTTGCCCCTCCAAAATTGCAATCTCCCAAGACTGCCTCCTGTGTGGCCAAAAAGTGACAAAGAGGGCATTTTTTGGGTGTTTTTGGCCCTTTTGGAGACCCAACCTGTCAAAATTTCCTAGAAATTTCTGAGTATGCATAACTTTTCATGAGGAATCCAAAAATGCAAATTTTTCTTCAAATGAAGGTCCCCATCAAAAGCGTAGTCTCGTTGGCACTACGCACCTACTGAAAAGCCTTGTTTTTTCCCTAAAAAAATCAAAAATGCCAAAAATTTCACCAAATTTCTTGAAATTTTGCATGAGTGATCTATTTTAAGTGCTATGCTAGGCCAATGAAGCTTCATCCAAGATCTTGAGTTTATCTTTCTCTTTTTTGCTCCTCAAAACTCTCTTTAACTTGGTTTTTAGGCTTCTTATCCTTGTCTTACAATTTTGTTTCGGGCTAGATAGTGGTAAGCCATGTGTCACAGCATCTTCTTCTCCTTATTAGCCTTGTCTACTAATTTTTCCAAATGCATGTTTTCCCTCTCTAACCATGATTCCCAATCAGCCTCAATTTCTTGCTCTAGTGAAGTTAGCTTGACTTTCCTTCTTTTTGCCAATTGTCAGTTTTCCCTTATGTTTTGCAGTGCCATGATTGTTTGTTTGTCCTCCAGTTGCTTGTTTTGTTTCTCAAGGTAATTAATGATCCATTTATCCCTCTTAATGTTAAGTGATAGGCTTTGGATCTCAGCTTCCTGCTCCTTGATGATCTCATCCTTGAGTGAGCCCAAATTAGTGTCCTTGTCCTCAATCAAAATGAAATCCCTGTCTTGGACTTCAAATGGCCCTTCATCATGCATTGGTTGCTTTCCTCTATCTTGTACTTGCTCTACTGATGAAGAAGGAAAAGCCCCTTTCACCCCAAGTGAAGATAGCATTTGCCTGTTGTCTGGTGAAGAGAACAAGACCCCTTCCACCCCTGGTGGAGATAATACTCGTTTGGCAGCTGCAAATAATCTCCTTATGCCTTTCTCATAAGTGATAAACACTAGCACACTTATATGTTTGGTCTCATAACCATCTAGTTGGTTTGAAGTTCCTCCTTCCTCATGAAGCACTAATGGAATCACCTGAGGGCTTTTGAAGACATCATGTTCAATGAAAGTATCCCATGAAATATTTAGCAAGCTTAGCTGATGCAAAACAACAATTTTGATCAATGAAAAATGATAAATGCTACTGAATTGTTGAGGAAGAGGTTTCCTTTGCACCAACGTAGCCATCTTCTCAATATTTTTGCATATGAAATAGGGGAGGTTCATCATGCTCACTCTATTAAAGTGCATCAGCAATCTAACATGGTAAGTGTACAAGCGAGAAAACCTCCCTTCACAGGTGAAATATTTGATAATGAGCTTCATGAGTGGAGCATAAGTGTCTTGTAGTTATCTGAAAGGAAAGACCCTACTGATATTCCTTTGATAACTAGCCTTGATGTAAGGCTCATAATGCTCTTTGCCCACATATTGTCCTTTGTTCCACTGTTCTCCCACATTAGGAATACCTGTTGCTACTGAAATAGTTTCAGGTGTCAAAGTGAAGGAGACACCAACTAGGTTCACTTGACCATTGTGAAGGTGAAGAACAAACAACCTAGCAAGTTCATGGTGATATTTCACCCTCTCCATCATCTCACAAAACTGGTAACAAGACTGATGTTTAAAACATGTTACTGCAAGAGGGCAAGCTAGTAACTTTGCGAGTGTGGTGGGCTCCTCCTAGATGTGTTTTCCTCCCTTACGTGGTTTTCTTGGTGCATGAACCTCTTGGTAAAGAATCAATGACAGTTTCATCATCCCTTTCATAAGCTGAATCTGTTTCCATACTTGCAAATATAGAGTGTAGAATGATGAGTATGAAGAGATTTTCTTAAATATAGGGTGACTATTGTTTTTCTTTTGGGGATAAAAGGTTTGACTGATAGTATAAGTGCAAAGGAGGGTTTTGATGATAGCAGTAGGGTTTTCAGGGAATGATAGGGTTTAGGAAAAGGGAGTTAGGGTTTGGGGAATAGTAGGAATTATATATAGGGTTTAGGGTTTTGGTGAGTGTCAATGGGAGAGGGAAAGGGGAAGGGAATTAGGGAAATTTAGTGCAGGGGAATGGGATATGGGAAAATCATACAAGGGAGTGAAAACATCAAGAATAACAAAAACCCTAGACAGTTTTGCAAGACAACTTTGAAGCAACTAGGGTTTGATTTTTCACCATTCAAATCAATATGATGGATTACAAATTTCTCTTGCTAGGGAAAATGGGAGGGTGTACTTACTTGAAGAGATGACATTTGCAAACTTGGAGGCTTGGAAAAGCAATGAAATTCATTTTGAAGCTTGGCCAACAGATGCGCTACGCCAACACCCAAGTGCGTAGCGCACTTTCTGTGCATAGCACCCGTTGAAATTCCTTTGGAAAACCTGTACCTGGTGCGTAACACTAGGCAGGTGCGTCACAATAGTGCCTAGGTGCGTCGTGCCGGCGAAAACTGGAATTTTTGCTGCAAGTTTCCCTCTTTCTCCTCAAAGTGCAATTTTTCTTCTAGCTCTCTCTCACTTGCACAAAATAAGGTCTTCCAAACACTAAATAGAATTTTATATCATCTTGACTTTAATTTTTCATTTTAGAAACCCACTTTCCTAAAGTTGAATTCACTTTGCTTTGAAAACCCTGTTTTTTACAGTTTTGGCTCTTTTTGTCATTTGATGAACATGATGCTTGGATGTTTTTGTTTCTTTTGCAATAGCTGGAGTGCTGGAGTTGGCAAGGTGACCAAGGGCTATAGTTGAAGCTTTATTACGTATGAAAACATTAAAATTACATAAATTTGTACATGAAAATAGAAAAACTCTGTTTTCACCTCAAAACAGAATTTTGAGGTAAAAACCCTTTATGAAGCAAATCATCAGTGAAACTTGTGATTTTATGAACTTATTAAACATCTTCATGTGCCTGTTGACCTCTTATCGAGATTTTGAAGACCATGGTGGCAAACCCTAGACCTAATGAGACCTAAAATCCTAAAAATGGCTTTTGCAAATGTAAATGACAAAAATGACTATAAATGACCCGAACTTGTGAAAATAGGCCCACAGGTAAAGACAATGAGGGAAAGTTTGATAATGAACTACCTCCATCAATTGATCCATGACCTAATGGAATGCAACTGATCGGATGGGACACCTAAAATGCATGCAAAAAAGAATTTGATCATTAATGGAGGGATGAAGGTACCAACACTAACAATGCCCAAACTTGTTACAAGCATAAAATCTTATATATGTCATATTCCTTCTATTGAAATCAATGGCTTTGTGACCAAACATATTGCAAGAAAAACAATATACCTTAAAGTACCTGGAAGCTAATGATCTTTCTGTGAGATGGTTATTAGCTTGAAACATTCTACTTTTGCAGCTGGCTGCAACATGTCCAAAATTATGACATATAGAACATTCAGCATTATTGATCAGAGGAAAGAATTGATTAGAACTACTATATTTAGGAGTAAATTATTTTCTTTGAAGACTTTTTTTCCTTGGTTGTTGATGGGGTTGACTTATTGTCTCCTTGTTGATCATTCCGGATTTTGTAGAATTCCTTACCTTAATTTGTGAGCTAGATTCACTTTTAACAGTTTCATGGAAACCAAGACTAGATTTGATGGCAGAAGATCTTTGACTACTAAGAATATTATCCAAAATTTTAGTGCTATCTTGAAATTATAAAAGTTTATCCTTTTATTCTAATTTATCTTTTAGGATATTTACCTCAACCTGATATTTTTGTTCCTTTTCCAGATACCGCTTCTTCATGATTTCTTCAAATTTTCTTCCTTCTTCCACTTGTTGTCTTAATTTGAGAATCTCATTTTCTTCTTCTTCAAATGCTTGAAGTAGTTCTTTATTCTGCTTATTTGAATTTTCAAGATCTTCTTTTAGAGAGATGGCCTCAACTTCAAGACCTTCACAGTAACTAGTTCTTTCTTTAAGTTCCTTCATTGTTGTATCCTTTTCATTCACTTCATTTCTCAATGATGTCATTTCATCATGTAGCCTTTGACATTGATATTCATTTTCCTTGTATTGTTTCCTTATTTTGTTTCCTTCCTCCAACTTAGTTTTTAACCTGGTAACCTCTTCTTTGTAGGTACAATCCTTTTTGTCAAATAGATCTTGTTGATATATAATTTTATCTGTGGGCCTTTAACTTTTGCCTCTATTAGATTTCTTTCACTTTCACCCATAAGAGAAAATTCAATTGTTTCATTGTCACATTCAGTATCTTCAATATTTCATGAACAAAGAAATGTATCACCAGAGGACCAAAAATTAGTACTTGATAATTCTTTTGCTTGTTCGTCTTCAATCTGAGGTGATTCTGAAAATGAATAATTACTTTCACCTAATAGCCAATTGTCTCTCGCAATGTCATTGTTCCTTTAAGATATCTTCTTCTTTTGAGGTGCTTTCTTCTTTTACTTCTTTCCCATTGTTACAACAAATCTCCTTTAAGTGATCAAGCTTCTGCCAAAGGACCCACTCTAATACCAATTGTTGGGAAAAATATTGGTTTCAGGGGGGGTGGGTGTGGGGGGAATCAATATTTTCAAATCAATAACTTTTTACATTTCATATTTAATTTTCTATACACGACTTTACTGAAAGGAACCTAAGTTTGTACACGAATGTTATTAAGACAACTAGTGTATATCCAGTGAACTTATGATTCAGTTAATTCATCATATGTTTGTCTTCAGCTAGTGCATCAGTAATTTATTAAACATTAGATGAACAATAACCATTTGTTGTAATAAATAAACCATCACACATAAGCAACACACATGAACACCAAGATTTATGGTGGCAACCCAATGTGGGAGAAAACCACCTATTGTTATCGTCTTTGTCTTATTTTTAATATAAAGAAAAAATTGTTTACAATATTGTATCGGAACAGACTCATACCATTACGCAAGCACCTAGCTGCAAAAGGCGACAACCTTCACTCGTTCAACAACTTCTACTGGAAGGGAGCTACAACCCCCTGGTTCTTGTACTAGCATAAAATTGTACCAATAATTAGGCTCCAACCCCCTGATCTGATCACCAAATAATACTGGCAGGAAGCTTCGAATTCCTCATTGAAGGCTCCAACCCTCATCATCCTCCATGGACTACGTTTCATCAAATTTTGAAATTGGATCCACTTTCTTCAACACATCATAAATTCTAGGCCATGTTTCATCAAATTTTCATACTATACCAATAGCTCAATATCAAAAATCAAACTGTAACTCATCACTGTAGCATTGTTATTTATCTCTGACACATCTGAATCGATCAATCACTAAAATCCAATCATCAATATCTGACATAACTGAAACTTAATCATCTATTTCTAAATCAACCAATCATTGAAACTTCTGATACAACTGAATCAAACAATCATTAAAACTTCTCACACAATTGAATCACCCAATCATCAATTTTTGATACAATTGAATCAACCATTCACTCAAAACCCAATCAACCAAAACTTAATAAAAATTAAACCAATCAACTGGAATATTTAGATCATTATAACCAATACACATAACCAAACTCAGAAAACTGCATCAACAACCAAAACCAACTACAACCTCAAAAATCATGTCATAATGTATACACTACTTCAATGAGTACAACCTGTGTGTATACGCTACTTTCTGTAACTCAACCTATGTATACCTATAAATATACTAAATCATAAATATTTTGAACGAAGAACTATACGAACCAAAGACATTCTGAAGATATATTGTCTTATTACAGAGTTCAAAATGTATAGCAGCAAAGATCACCCTTCTTACTCAATCAATCAGTCAACTAGATTCAATCTCCTTATGCAATTAGTTTAACTTCAGATCTAATGAAGACATCATTGGAAAACAGTAGTAAATTAGCAGCATTAATCAGATAGATTAGTCATTTCTAAACAACAAGCTCTTCCTCTACATAAAGTACTTGGAAGTGCCAAATCCGTGTATACGCACCTTCACCGAGGCGAACCTAAGTATTGATCTGCAAATAATGACTTATAACTTCGCAGCTTTTCAAGACTTCATATATGCCCAGATCATATCATTTAAAGGATAAAACATGAGTTAGCACTCAGTTCCAGTCTATCCATTATCATATCATACAATGATAATTCATTTCAAGTCTCATGATCCTGATCCAACATTGTATCCAAGGGTGCACAATACGTTTCAAATATATATCATAACCATATCCCTTACAACATAAAATATACTTTAGATAGAAGTATTCATGAAAAACCCTTCAACATGCACACTTATCCCTTTGATCATCTCCTCTTTATATACTTAGAGCCTTTGTCAATACCATGCACCAAAACATCACTTAGAACCTATGGCATTCTTAGACGGGATTAAGTAACCGTTATTCCGCTCAATATTGTGGGCTAATACCATGGTATGGACCCTTGGTATTCTTTAACCTTAATTCTCCATCCCATACATGCTTTTCCTTCTGTGAAACTGTGTACATACATATACACATCTTTTATTCTATGTACTCGTGTGTATACGCGACTTGGACTAGGTTAAACAGCGTAGACAACTTAAAACATTCTCTTTCCTAAATTTCTTGATTCTGATATGTAATCCTTTGTCCCATCATCCTATTATTCTGTACCATTAATCTATTACCTCTGAATTGACCTATTACAATGTTATTTTCCATCATACATCACTTTATCATTTCTGAACTTTCTAAACTAACCTGTGGATACATCTAGTTATCATATATGTGAGTTGTCATTAAGGACAATACCTTTACCATAATGAAAACAAGGCACTCAAATGATGCGAGCAGTAGGACCAAGTTTTTGGTGCAAGTGATTTGAGGTCTTCAACAAAGGAGGACATTATAGGATGAACGAGGTAGGCCATCTTCCTCTTCTCCTATTTCGGTCATAACTTAGGAAAGTGTCTAGTAGATTGTCACATAGGTTGCTAGTCCCACTCATTGGGCTAAAGGGATCATCTCTATTCTCAGAGAGTATTTTCCTAGACAACAAAATGGTGACTCTGTTGGGGAAGTTATAACCCTTTCCATCCATCCCTTCAATCTGATCCTATGATTAGTTTGACCAACCGTTGATTTCTCATCTTGTACACATTAGACTGGATTTGTACAATTAATTCTTGCTACCTTAGAGTGCTAAGTATGGAGTGTTTGTGAAATATTTTTTGTTTTCCCCATATTCCTCGCGTAGCATGAGTTTTACTAGTGACAGTTGCATTGGAATCGCCAGTTTTTTCCTTTAGAGTCGTACTGAAAAACAATTTTCTTTATTGTTATCTCGCGCTGAAAATCATCACTACTTTTGCTATATAAAGTAGTGCTAATGACCCCGACCAGTGCAAGTATTGCTATGAAAAGTAGCGTTGATAACCCAATCATCACGAGTTTTGGTATATAAAGTAGCGATGATCCTTGAATGTGTGAATTTTTTATGTTTCTGCCTTAGAATCCAATGTGTTTTGGCCCCTAAGGTCTTTTCCCATCCTATATGAATGGATTTGTCTGTTATTTAATTGATTGTCTTGATTAATTTACAAATTTTATCTCATTGGCTTTGAAGTGAAATCTGACTGAGTTCTAGGGTTTTTGGTCAATTGGTCATTGCTTGCTTCTTGTTGGTGTCATTGAGATGCTGGGTTTGCTAATTGATTGAGTGTTGTTTTCTGTGCAAATCATTGAAAACATCATTGTGCATTTGTTTTAGCTTGTTTTTCAAAATTTACTTTTTGTGAGAATGCATTAGATTAGTTGCATTGAAAAGTTATTTTTTGAGATTCATCATTGAAAATAGATCACATTTTTCAGTGAATGGAAGCCAAAAATTGTATTAGGTGCATCAAATCATTCAAAACAAAAATAAAAGCATAAATCATATAAGTGCATCTTAGTAAAGTAAAATCAATTTTCTTTCGAAAATGTTGCATTTAGGATAGTGAAAAGTCAAAATCATTTTTACTTTTGGCATTTCATTTGGAATATGAAAGTGAAATTTAGTGGAAGGCATTTTGCATGATGCATTTTGCTTGATGCATTATTGATTGAAATTTCTTCCCTTGATTAGTCTAGTTTTCATAGATGCATCTTAGGGATTCAGGCGACATCGTTTTGATCCTTAAAAGCAAAACTTAATTGAAGATAAACTTAAAATTTACCTCAATTAAACTAAGGAGAATTTGGAACTTGATGCCAATATCCAGAGGTCTAGGCTGGTGATGTGTTCCGGTGTCTTTAAACATAGCAGTTGTTGTTAACTACCTACATTGTATCCTGCGGGTGAAATCTCGTTCCAGTACGGAAGTATATCGAAGATTCTATAGTACTTTCGAGTATATCAAAGGTTCTTCAGTATGGAAAGTATATCGGAACACTCTCATCGAATGGCTATGCATTAGACAGCACTAACATGAACTTGTGCTCCCAGTACCATCGAGTATATATTGGAAGACCCCACTAGGTTGATATCCTTTAGCCACAGGTAACCGAGTCAGCCACCTTGTAAACGTGATACACTAAACACATCATTTGGGGAGATTGGTCATGATACGTTAAGTCCTCAATTTCGTCTAAGGTGTATATAGTGATTCACAGATACTTGGTAAACCCTTTTGCCTAGATTACCCCCTTTTGATTTATTTTTGTTCAAGTTCTAAAATCAATTAATTGACTGTGAAAAAACATACTTCCTATCGGAATACTCCTTAGTAGATCTTAGGTTGATACTAATGGCAACATTTCCCGAGTCTACCAACCAAGGAAACCCCCCTGACAGGAATCCTAGTCCTTTTCCTTCTTTTGGAAATGTTGGTGCTCCCTATATGGCAATGTTTTCCCTTCCTGGATTAACCATTGTTTTTCTAGTTTGGTTATTTTTGACCTTGGTGATTCTAAGTGTCCAAAATTATTTTAAATTGAATTCTCCTCCACCTAAACAACATCAACCTCATGTTGATCCTAGAATTGACCCCTTGACTTCTTCGCCTATTTCGTCACCCCGTTCTTCCTCTTCACCTAATAAAAGTCTAGATTCTAGTAACCACGAAGCTAAGAAGAAGAAGAAGAGGACTAAGAAGAAGAATCAAAATAAGGAAGGGGAAAACCAAGAAGCCATTGATACAGATGCAATTCATGCAAAAAAATCTTCCAACCAATCCTAGAAAGTAAAATTCCTTTGGATGTTATGTAAGCGTGACCACCTTCTTCAAAATTGTCTTGGTATTCCCAAGATCTTAAAAGTGTGGTCCACAAGTTCACATCAGCCTTTATCATCAACCTCTGGAGATCATGATGGTTATAAACCTTCAACTAGTAATAATAAGGTCCATGGGAAAAAGGGAAAAGTCAAATTTCCCTATAAGTTGTGTGAAGGTAATCATCCCATTCACCTTTGTCCTCTTTTGGATGAAGCTTCCAAAGAGTTGGAAAACCTTACAGCTTCTCAACCTCATCTTCCGAATGGGTATTGAAAGCTTTCCCCTGATCTTGCACTAGTTGATCAAGTGATTGACCAAAACCCCGTTTAAAATGGCAACAAGAAATGCTAAAAATAGAAGTGCTAAAAATAACACTGCTATAACTAGCAGTTTAGGTACCAGTGCTGGACTGAGCAACAAGGAATGAAAAATGGAAGTTCTAAAAAGAGCATTTCTATTTTTAGCAGTTCGGGATAGATTCCTATTTTAGTTAGTCCGTGAACTAAAATAGTGAAGTAAAATTTGAAATTTGATCTTAGCAGCTATTTGTAAATTAATTAATTAATTCATCTTGAGTTAATTGGTTAAGGAAAATCAAACATGGAGTCTATGTGGGGACATGCAATAGTTTCTCCATTAATTGAGGAATTTATCCATCAATTAAAGGATAAGGATGAGTTGTAATTAGTTGGCTCATTTAACTGAGTCCAATTAGATTAATTCAAACAGTTTGTTGAATTAATTGTTAGTTTAGTTAGTTAATGCTTGCATGCATGTAACTGCTGCACTTTAGATAACTGAATATTCTCTCATAAATAACTCATGCATGTCAGTTCAAATAGAGACCCAGTTGAGATGAGAGAAGGGACAGTGTACTATCAGTTGGATGGATTTTTCCTATAAAGGAAACTCATCTATGCATAAGGATTTATCTCCTTTAGGATTGTGCAGTTATTTCAGAGGTTAGTGAGTAGCGTGTGAGGTAATTATACATAGGTGGCAACTTGAGGACCCAATAGAAATTGCGCAAGGAAATAGGAAGCTTGGAGGATAGAGGAGAAGGTTTGAGAAGCCTTTGACTGTCTATGAGTAGCAGAGGGATTGTCCTGAGAGCTGGATAGCTTGTGAGCTAAAGCTTTATGTATTCCGGACATATTTCCACTTGTATGATAATACAGAGATTGGGGTTTTTAGCTGAGGCTTTCCCAAGAGTATTCTTTTGTGTTCATGTGTGATTTCTTTCTCATTCTCTATTATATGTGTTCTATTTGATCTTGCTCAAAATTGATTAAGCTTTCGCAAGTTTGTTGTAGAAGTAGATCTTTTATTTTGCTTTAGTATATTGCATAATCTGTTGATCTACAGTTGGAAATTTCTACATGGTATCAGAGCAAAGGTGATCAAGGTGAAGAATAGTATACAAGAAGGAGGAGTTCGAAGGTTGTCGTTCCTGAATATAGAAATCGAGTTCTTATCACATCTCAATTTCACCTATGGCATTCAGTGGTTTAACCCTCGAGTATGCCCTTGATGGGAGCTCGAATTATATAGCCTAGAAGGATCACATGGAGGTAGTATTAGAGGATAAAGGTCTAAAGGAATTCATTGATCAAGAAGTCCCTAAGCCAATTGATGCTACTCCACTGGCGGAATGGAAGAAATGTGTGGCTAGAGCAAGGAGAATCCTCCTGGGGGAGTTCGAGGCCACATTGTCTCGAGCCTCCATGGGAAGGAGACCCCGTTTTCAATGTGGAAAACATTGAAAGATTTATATCATAATAGAAATGATTAGAGGAAGTTGGCACTGAAAGACAAGATTCGTAAGATCAAGTGTGAAAAGGGTGACACAATCTATACATATCTGAACAAGCCCACCACCTACAGGGATGAGCTTAGAAGTGTATGGATCATGACCGTTGATGATGACATGGTGAGTCTTGCACTCCTCGGTCTTTCTAAGAGTTGGCATATCTTCCAAGACTCAGTTAATGGAAGAGAAAAAAATGTTAGATTGGGAATGACTTTGGTCGAATCTGATGCAGGAGGAGATAAGAAGAAGCACCAGAGATGGATCTTCTTTATCCAAGGAGGATGAAGAAAATTGTGCCTTAGCGAGTAGGGAAAATAACGGGAAGGAGAAGGATTCTCATCCCAAATCGAGTTCTTTCCATGGTGGGAAGAAGTTTGACAAATTGAAAGTGTGATGCTTTCATTATCATGAGGTGGGCCATTTTGCTACAAATTTTCCACTGAAGAAATCCAAGAAGGGATCCTTGGAAGGATCAGAAGGTGAGGCACTGGCCTTATAGTTGGAGTTGGATTTCACACTCTTTGCTTGCATGGTTTCATCCATGGTGGGATGTGGTTAGTTTCTTGAGAGTGGAGCTTATTTCCACATGACCGGCGACAAGAGTTTGTTCAGTACCTTGGAGGAGAAATATCTCCAGATACTCATAGTGATGGGTAATGATCAAAAGTATAGTGTCTCAGGTGTAGGCATGGTTGTTTTTCAGAGGGAGCATGGAGCTTGCATTACCTTGACCTATGTCAAGTATGTACCAGGACTGAGGAAAAATTTGGTGTCGATCGCAACGCTGGAAGACAAAGGCTATGATGTAGTCTTCAGTAAGGGAAATGTTTTCCTTCGACACATCACCACTAGACAGGTGAAGCAGATCAACTCACAAGTCAAGAAACTATATTCTCTTGAGGTTCAAGATGCATGCAAATCCTTGAGGAGCAAGGCAATTGTTAGAGACTTGGTGGTTGAGAGGGAGAGTACATTACCTCTCAACATGCAACACCAGACAAAGTATCATACAATTATGGAGGAGCCACAATTGGTGAAGTAGCTTCAGGAGGTTATGAAGCAGCCACAACTAGAGAAGCTGAGAGGAGACAAAGTGGAGTCATCCACTCATGCAGAGACCTCCAGTAGGGGGAAATTTTGAACCAAGTGGGTAGAGGGAGCACATGCATCCATACCTCCAAGTAGGAGGTGGGGCGATGTGAAGTGACAGTCCCAAGAAGGTTGGAATAGGGGCAGGATCATTGAGGTACCCAACCTCATTGATTAGACATTGCTACAGGAGCCTCGATGAGGAGTAGCAGGATTGGTTGAGTGGGTAGAGACAGATGCAAATGGAGCGGCAGAGAGAGCTACAGTGCAGGAGTCCCAAGACTGTGTAGATCTAATAGGCTACAAAAATGCAAAAGGTATAGGAGTGTTGCACTAGTGCAGGATGGCACAGAGGGGTCTGCAATGGTGCGAGATGCATGGAGATGTTGCAGTAGCTCAGAGGTCGGAGAGGGAGCACTTGTCAATGGCAGAGGGAGTTTTAGCACCAGAGTATGTTTCTAGCCCAACAAAGAGGTCAGTTGGGACTTTTTTGTTTCTAGAGTTGTTGGAGCATCCACACTTGTAAGAAGTGTTGCATGCATAACATTCCAAAGGTTCGGGATCAGGTTCAAGTTGAAGCCTTTCTTGTTGAGAGGGAGTGTTGAAAATGGCAACAAGAAATGCTAAAAATAGAAGTGCTAAAAGTAGCACTGTTATAAATAGCAGTTCAGGTGCCAGTGTTGCACTGCGCAACAAGGAATGAAAAATGGAAGTGCTAAAAATAACATTGCTATTTTTAGTAGTTCGAGATAGATTCCTATTTTAGTTAGTCCCTAAACTAAAATAGTGAAGTAAAATTTGAATTTGATCTTAGCAACTGTTTGTAAATTAATTAATTAATTCATCTTGAGTTAATTGGTTAAGGAAAATCAAACATGAAGTCTATGTGGGGACATGCAACAGTTTCTCCATTAATTGAGGAATTCATCCATCGGTTAAAGGATAAGGATGAGTTGTAATTATTTAGTTGTAATTAGTTGGCTTAGTTAACTGAGTCAAGTCTAGTTAGATTAATTCAAATAGTTTGTTGAATTAATTGTGATTTCAGTTAGTTAGTGATTGCATGCATGTAAGTGTTGCACCTTAGATAACTGAATATTCTCTCATAAATAACTCATGTGTGACAGTTCAGACAGAGACCCAGTTGAGATCAGAAGGGAGACAGTGTACTATCAGTTGGATGTATTTTTCCTATAAAGGAAACTCATCTATGCAGAAGGATTTATCTCCTTCAGGATTGTGCAGTTATTTCAAAGGTTAGTGAGCAATGTGTGAGGTAATTACACACAGGTGGCAGCTTGATGACCCAGGAGAAACTACGCAAGGAAATAGGAGGCTTGGAGGGCAAAGGAGAAGGTTTGTGAGAAGCCTTTAATTGTCTATGAGCAGCAAAGGGATTGTACTGAGAGTTGGATAGCTTGTGAGCTAAAGCTTTGTGTAATTCAGACATATTTCCACTTGTATGATAATACAAAGATCGGTGTTTTTAGCTGAGGTTTTCCCCAGAGTATTCTTCTGTGTTCATGTGTGATTGCTTTATCATTCTCTATTATATGTGTTCTATTTGATCTTGCTCAAAATCGATTAAGCTTCTGCAAGTTTGTTGTAGAAGTAGGTCTTGTATTTTGCTTTAGTATATTGCATAATCTGTTGATCTACAGTGGGAAATTTCTACAAACCCATCTTCGGTCAACCTCACTCTCTGTGAAAGTGGGTCTTGTGAGTCCATTCTCGATCAACCATTGGTTGAGAAAATGGTAGACTTGGCTCCACCTTCATTTAACCGTACCTTTTTAGTAGCGAGTGAACCTCATACTACTCAGGTTCTTCTAGTTTCTTCATTTTCTAATGAACTAGAGGTAAATCCTCCCATTCCCAAAATGAATGAGAGTATTTCTCTTGTTCCCATAGCACAAGAGGGTAGTTCTCACGTTCCTACGACACCCCCTCCAAGTAGTTTAGTCACTTATTTTGATTGGAGTCGACTGGCAGGATATCGTCTTCCGTCTTATGTGCCTTTCCAAACTACAGTACAGGCTTACCATATGGTCATACCGAGCACAATTATAGATGAGGGTGCATCTATTAGCATCATGTCCTGAACTGCTTGGCAAGCTTTAGGTTCTCCTCAACTTGTCCCCGTCACCTAGAATATGTTATCTTTTAATAGAGGAACCAGTCAACCATTAGGGATACTTCCTAAGTTACCTATTACTTTGGAAGGAAATATTGTCTATATAGACATGATGATTGTCCAAGTCCTTTTAGATTTTAATCTACTCCTTGGTCATGACTATGTTTATGTCATGGGAGCTCTTATCTCTTCTCTCTTTCGAGTGATGTGTTTCCCGCATGAAGGAATCATTGTGATCATTGATCATATTACATTCATTGGTATTGAATCAACGCCCACTCAACCATCATCCCTAAATGTTTATTATATGCAAGTGGTATCATCCCCACCATGGGTTAATTACGTGGCCACCTGTTCAATGCCCACATCTACTGATGATATCATAGGTGATGTAGTACACCATGTACTGGGGGCATTGAAGCCTAATTTTTCGTTTGGATCTATGGACATGTATCCCTTCCAGAGTGTTGATCTCTCGTCTGATGAGAACCTCTTGGAATCCATGGCCTCTTTTGGTATGTGATCAAGACCTTTGGAGCAGAGTTCTTTTACTTGTGTCAAACTCGTCAAAAAATGAAAAAAGGGCCATGAGGATAGTTCTTTTACTATGTCAACCTCATTAAAAAATGAAATAGGTGTTATGAGGATAGTTATTTTACTATGTAAACCTCATTATAAAATTAAATAGGTCCCTATGAGGATAATTCTTTTACTATGTCAACCTCTTTAAAAAATTAAATAGGTTCCAATCAAGATAGTTCTTTTACTATGTCAACCTCATTAAAAGATGAAGTAGGTATTCATGAGCATAGTTCCTTTACCTGTGTCAAGATCGTTAAAAAATGAAACAAGGTGTCATGAGCATGGTTCTTTTCATGTGTCAAGCTCATTAAAAAATGAAACAAATCCCCTTCCAATTCAAGCCTTTGATTAGATCTTGTAAAATCCCAGTCAAGTCCTTCACTTGATCTCGTAAGTGAACCTTCATTACATCCACCTGTTAGTAACCAATAGTCTACTTAGGTGAATGAAATGAAGATTGAGGGGCATGTATCTTGAATTGAGTCATTATGCTGGGGGCATGCAAACTCATCTCAATCATAGTTTATCTTTGTTTCAAACTTGTGTAAAAATGAAACCAAATCCAAGCATAGTTTGTTTCTGTTTCAAGCTTGTGTAAAAATGAAACCAAATCCAAGCATATTTTTTTTTCCCATGTTTCAAGATTGTGAAAAAATGAAACCATCTTCAATTATCCTCAAGCATAATTTCTCGTGTTTCAAGCTTGTGTAAAAATGACACTATTACCACTTTATATCTCATGGTTGTCATTTTTATCAGCCTATTTTTGCCATATGAGCCTTGGTTGTTTCATTCCATCATCACCATCTCTTTGGCCGATTGATCCAAGTGGATATTGGTGGCCACCTGCAAATTCCACTTGGACCCACACCATTGCTTTTTCAGTTTTTCAGTTTCCTTAATTGTAGCACAATTTACTATTTTTAGCAGTTTTTCGGGTCCTAAACTTCTAGAGCCGTTTTGAGGCCCTATATGATGTTTTTTTGGAAATATACCACTAGAAATTTTCTATCTAAATCATCTTTTATATCGTAGCCCTCGAGGAGATCTTTCCAACAGGCTATCATGCGTGTCAAATAGAGTTAATATGACCAAGTTGTGACCCCGGGAATTTGGTTGTCCAACTCACCCCAACAAGGCCCATAAACTCTTGGTGTTACATCTCCTCAGGTTAGGGTTTTGGTTGTTTAGGGTTTGCTCTTGTTGTTCAATAATAAAAAGGCCCTTGACCCTCATTGTAAGTCAATTCAAAGACATGTAGCCACCACATCTCTCCTCAAAGAGAAGCTACCATTGCCCTAGCTAGTTTATTTTCATTCCTGTTTGTAAGCATATTTCAGTATTTTACATTAATGAAATGAAGTATTATTTTCACTACATCTCTATGTTTATGGCTATCTATGTAATTTGTTGCATTCCTGTTTAAATCTGGATCAATGGTATCAGAGCAGACTACTTTTTTTTCTTTTTTTTTTCTTTGCTTGTCCCTAACGAGGTCAGGATATAAGGAGTTAGGGCTTGAACTGGTCGAAACTTTGCAAGACCAACCTCGCAAATCCCAACGGCCTCCCATGGTGAATGAAAAGAAAGACAAGGGGGCAAGAGATCCTGTCAAAATATTACTCAAAGAAGCCCTTGAGCCACAAAGGAACGCAATGATGGACAACTTTGCCCAGATCCTTCAACAGCTACCCAAGGCGATGCATCGGCTTCCAACAACTACTCTGGAAATGCCACACCATTTAAGGTATAAGTTAATTTTGAAATCCCCATATTCGACGGTCAAATAGATGCAGATGTCATTGATAAATGGTTAAATATGCTAGAGGGTTATTTTTTTGTTCATGATTTTTCTGGTCGAGAAAATATTATTTTCGCTCTTCTCAAAGTAGCCCCCTGTGTCAAGGATTGGTGAGAAACCTACTACGAGCATAAGGATGAAATTATAGGCTCAATATTTTCAGCTACACCTACTTAGAATTCATTCTGAGATGCCATCAAGGAGCAATACTACCCTGTCGGAAGCTATGAGGATCAATACATAAAGTCGACCATGTTGTGGTAGGGAAGGGACCAAGACGTGCCAGAGTTTACCAATATTTTCCATACCCTTCACACAAAGTTGGGCATCAAGGATACCGAGTAGCATTTGGTACTCAAATACTACGGTTGCCTGCACAAGTACATCCAGGAAGAAATAGAATTCCTAAACATCATCTTGCTCGGCACGGCCTACCAATATGCCATCAAGGTCGAGCAAAAGTTTAAACAGAAGAAATGAGACTTTGGATCTGTGAATCCGAAGCAAGGGAAAGGTGCCCCCAAATTGTAGAACAAAGGACAAAGCCAAGGCAGGGTGGCACAAGGCAACCTGCCAAAGCTGCAAGTAAAAAAACAGTGTCGCAAAGCTGAAAAAGGACATGGGAAAGTGGTGTGAGTTCCATAAGAGCTCCACTCACAACATAAGTGAGTGTCAGGCCAAATAGTCACTGGTGGCTGAGCTAAAGGTTGCAGAATCAGATGCATATTCCAACTCTGAGTTAGGATCCAATAAGGGGAATTGCAAAGGGAAGAAAATTATTAATGCAAATCCCAATGCCACTGTTGCCACCACGGAGATCCAAAAGGAATAACTTGAAGATCCAGAGGAGGAGGAGCATCTCTTCAACTCCCAAATGTGGGTAAAGGGTTCCCCGCTACAGTTCATTGTCGACAGCGAGAGCCAAAATAACCTCATTTCAGCAAAGGTCGTGAAGTGGTTGGGCTTACCAACCACGGCACATCCACAACTGTACACCATCAGGTGGCTTCACCAAGGATGGGATCTTTGCGTGAGCCAGCAATGTCGCCTTCCATACAACATCAAGCCCTTCATGGATGAGGTATTGTGTGACATTTCTCTCCTTGAATTTTGTGATGTATTATTAGGACAACCATACTTGTGGAAGCAAAATGTTTTGTATGAATCAAGGCCCTGTGTTATTATTGTTGCTTTGGGAAATAAGTTGTACAGGATACCAGTGGTAGCACCGCCTACTGCCATCTCTTCGGTTACTGTAAAACAATGCAGTAAGCTCATTTCCAAAACCAGGAAATTTGTTTTCTTGATGATACACCCTCAAGGAAAGAAGAAGACGGTGGCCACGACCTCCAGACAAGACCCCTTCGCACGACAACTACAGATGGACAAGGTCGTGGAGGAGTACAAGGACATCTTCACCTCCCCTGCAGGGGTTCCTCTGCACTGTCAGGTCAAGAAATCCATCGATCTAACCCCATGTGTGCTGCTCCCTAATGGACCAATCTTTCTATGCTCCATTCTGGAGAATGATGAAATCAAGAGGTAGATTCAGGAGTTGCTGCAAAACGGTCACATCCATCTGAGTTCATCACCCTATGGGATCTTGATCATGTTGCTACAAAATAACGATGGGACTTGGAGACTCTATATTAACTATCGGGTGTTGAACAAGATCATTGTCTGTAATAGGTACCCAATCCCACAGATTGATGACCTCCTGGACCAATTGAAGGGGGAAAAATATTTCGCCGAGATCGATTTGAAGTCAAGATATCACTAAGTACCAATCACACCCTCCGATGTGTGGAAGACTACCTTCAAATCCAAGGAGGGCTTTTTTGAATGGTTGGTTATGCCTTTCGGATTGATGAATGTTCCTATAACCTTCATGAGGCTAATGGGTGACATCTTGTAGCCATTCACCAACTCATTTGTAATGGTATACTTGGATGACATCCTGATTTTCAGCTAGAGTTGGGAAGAGCACCTCCACCACATCCAACAGGTTCTCCAAACACTGCGGCAACACAAGTTATGTGCAAATTTGGAGAAATGCACTTTTTGCATGTCCCAGTTTCAGTATTTGGGATAGATTATTGAAGAATAGGAGGTGCATGTGAATCTAGCCAAGATCCAAGTCATTCGAGATTGGCCATATGCAATCACTTTGACAGAGCTTTGCAGCTCTCTAGGTCTTGCCAACTTTTACCGCAGCTTCATGTTAGGATTTTCTCATATCACTTGGCCCTTGAGTCAAGTCACCAAGGGAGGAGTGAAAGAAAAATTCTTTTGGTCTGAATCTCAATAGAAGGCATTCACAAAGTTGAAATATCGCCTCTGCTCGGCAGCAATGCTTGCATTACCAAACTTGAAACAACCATGTGAGGTCGAGACAAATGCCTCTGACTATGTTATTGGGGTAGTCTTACTCAACAGGGGCATCCAGTGGCATATCACAATGAGACGTGGAAGTATCCCACTTATGACAAAGAGATGTATTCCATTGTGCAGGCTTGCTGACAATGGAAGCAATACATTTTGGGGAAGGAAATGGTCATCCACACAGACCACCGACCCTTGCAGTTCATACAGACCTAAGGGAAATTATAGAATGATCGCCATCAGAAGTGGTCCACATACCTGCAATAGTTCCATTTGAATATCAAGTATAAGAAGGGTAGCACCAATAATGTTTCAGATGGCCTCAGTCGACCACCAATCATGGCATTAACCACCATGATCAACTCTTGTGGGCACGAGACTTCTGATTGGCCACTTCTCTACAAAAGCAACCCAGAATTCGACCACACATACCAAACACTCTTGGAGGGTTAGCATGTTCTAGATTTTCACCTCCAGGATGCCCTGTTATGCCACAAGGGTCATATTTTTGTTCTTGCAAGCGAGGGTGCCAAGATGATTTGGGAAGCACACTACAGTTGGGATGTTGGGCATTTCAGGGTCGAGAAAATGGTGGCAGTACAATAGAAGTATTTCTATTGGTCGAATCTTCGACAGGATGTCGAGAAGTACATCATATCATGCATTTCCTACACCATTGCCAAACCGACCATCAAGGAGCAAGGCCTCTATACCCTATTGTCTACCCCTAATCAACCTTGGGAATCCATCTCCATGGATTACATGTCAGGCCTTCCTTCTACTAAGCATGGAAATGATTGTGTTTTTATGGTCATCGACAGGTTCTCGAAGATGGCCATTATGGCGGCCTGTAAGAAGAATATCATAGCATAAGCCACTGCTAAACTCTTGTTTGAACAAGTGTAGGTATACTTTGGGATCCCACAGTCTATCATCTCAGATTGGGACAGTAGGTTCCTCAATACATTTTATTCCAGTCTCTGGTTGATGTTGGACACTAAACTCACTAAGTCCACAGCCTTCGATGGCTAGACAGAGGTTTTCAACAGGATGATCGTACACATTCTACGCATGTACAACTCAAAGCATCCACGTACATGGGACGAGAGCCTACCCTATGTTCAAAATAGCTACAACGGGGCTCTCCATAGCTCGACTGGATACAACCCTTTTCAGGTGGGCTTAGGATTCCAGCCAATATGTCCCATTGATGTGGCCATGCCATTTGCAGCTACTCACACAGATTTGGCTCATGTCTAGTCTGAAATAGATAAGGAAAATAGCTTCACTGAGCACATCCAACATATTTGCTAGCAAGTCCATGGAATTCTAGAGAAATCAAATGCCAAGTACAAGTAGCGACATGATCAACATCGAGTGCCACACAAGTTTCAAGTGGGTGACAAAGTCTGGCTGCATTTGCAAAAGGAACGCCTTACCAGAGCCTATCAAAAACTCATACCACTTTGATATGGTCCTTACACCATTACCAAGGCTATGGGAGACATTGCATTTGAGCTTAGCATTCCCCCATTCCTTGGCCTGTGCCCAGTGTCCAATGTGGACTACCTTCGGCCATACTTTCCACCATTACTAGACACATCCAACATTGCATAACAACTCACACCCATAGAGTTAAATCCAAATTGCATGGAACATGCTGCAACTGATTGGATCATGGACACATAGATCAAGCACACTCCCCAGTAGAATATCAAACTGTATCAAGTTGTCAAAGCATGCCAACTCCTTCACCAGGGCAAGTGGCTCACCAGGGACCAAGTTCAGCAAAATTTCCCTCATCTCATGGAGGAACTCAATGCAATGGGGACCATTTCTTCCTAAGGGGGGAGGAATGATCTAGGTGGATATTGGTGGCCACCCGCAAATTCCACTTGGACCCCCACCATTGCTTCTATCATTTTTTCAATTTCCTTAATTGTAGCATAGTTTACTATTTTTAGCAATTTTTCGGATCCTAAACTTTCAAAGTTGCTTTGAGGCCCTAAACGAAAGTTTTTTGGAAATATACTGCCAGCAATTTTTTTATGTAAAATTTTCTTTTCCATCGTAGTCCTCGAAGAGATCTTTCCCATGGGCTATCATGCACATCAAACAAAGATAATAGGACCAAGTCATGACCCCAGGAAGTTGGTTGTCCAACTCACCCAAACGGGGCCCATAAACGCTTGGTGTTACTTCTCGTCGGGTTAGGATTTTCTCTTATTGTTCAATAAGAAAAAGGCCCTTGAGCCTCATTGTAAGGCAATTCAGAGGCATGTAGTCGCCATATCTCTCCTAAGAGATAAGCTACCATCACCCTAGCTGGTTTATTTCCATTCTTATTTGTAAGCATATTTTAGTATTTTACATTAATGAAGTATTATTTCCGCTGCATCTCTGTGTTTATGGTTATCTCTGTAATTTGTTGCGTTCTTATTTAAATCCGGATCACCAATCATAAACTTTCACTTGGTTGTTTTACCCCTGCATGAGGAACATCTGCAATGGGTGATCTTATTATCCATCCTCTTTACCTTTACATGTTTTTAGCAGTTCCATCATCATTGGAACCAGTTGTTATCCTTTTATGCCTCTCATTCCTCCAGGTGAATTCATCTTTAAGCTATTTTCTGACTCTCTAAATATGAAAAGATTGTTGAGCACTTGTCTTTTTGAACTCATTAAACTAAATGAATTGATGTTGTATAAGTATACGTTTACCCTTTTTTCAGGCTAGGATTGATTATTTACAAAAAATGTAAACCCTAGTCAATATGGTCAAGAGGTTCTCTCAAATATTGTTTTCTACCTTTTCATATTCGAGAGACAAATTACGAAAAGGGACATGATGGAGTTTTCTTTTCCATCTCTTTTTCAAACTCTCTAAATATGAAAAAGACGCCAAGTTATTCTTCTATCGAACTCGTTAAAAATTAAATGGTGAAAGACTTGTCACTATGACGAGATCGAGTTTCTCCTTCCTAAGACTCATAAAACCTACTAGGATGGATTGATTTGAAAAATGAACTTATACGACAAGCATATGGTATCCTCTTCAAGCTTTTGTAAAAAGTGAAAGTGAAATATCCTTTGCATAGGCAGCATGTCACTCTTGAACATGATACTCATATGCTTCTCGTGTTGGGTTTGGGATATCCTCGCTCAGTCACTTGTCCTTCTGGGTTTGGGTGATCCATTTTGCCTCTCATCTGACTATTCCATTTTGTCATCATGACCCTTGGTCTTATGTTGAGTCAAATTTTTCCACACTCTAGAGTCATGTCGTTGATGTTCAGGAGAAGTCTTATGTGTAGTCTATTACTTATGCATTGCCTGACCCTTTCCTACAGTCTTGGATCCTATTCATTTCATTCCACTTTATTCCTCGTTTCATGTCAATTATTGGGGACTCATCATGGCCCTCCTTCGATGGGTAACTTCTTGTTGACTTCAGCTCATAATCTAGGAAGATGACTTAGAGACTCCCTTTCTATACCTTAGAGCTTGCATGCCTTAATGTCATGTTTTTCACATCCGATGATAGGTTTTCATCATTGACCTTCGATCAGATGATTATATGAGTGTTCAACTTCAACTTCATTTTTCACATTCACGGATTGTATTGTCGTACCTTGAGGGCCATTGTCATTATTGGTGGTTTCTCTCATGCCTGTTAACAGTCCACATCATTGGTCGGTAATCAGGTGGTTTTCTAGCATGTTTAACTTCGACACATTCATTCGCATCTTATAATTCATACTTTGATTGAGTTGGGATGAAGCGCAAGACCCTAAGCTTTGTCTAATATGACTGAGGTTGTGTGGAGTTATGTATTTTTCATGATTGTACACATGTTTCTTCTAAATCGATGGCTATGACCATACCATGGGACTTTACATTTATGATGATCCTTCTATATTGGGTGGTTGCATCCATACCTTGGATCTTAGATATATAGATGATCCTTCTCATTCGGATGGTTGCACCCATGTTGTGGATCTTTTTCATAGTCCTTACTATCTAGATGGTTGTGTCCATACCATGGATTCATGTTTTGATATCAGATATGTATATGTATATGCGTCCTTGATTTGTAGGTCTCTAAACAGTGTTTGTTCTCGTCCTTGCAAAAGCTCGTAAAGCATCTCAACCATCACTCCCTATTCTTCCTTCATGCTTTAGGGGGCATCTGTTACACAGTATTTTTTCACACCTCTCGCACTTCCCTATGACATACCCCGAAGTGCTTGAAACCTGGTAATCATGCAATGTACTCATCCAGATATACAGCTGATATCCTCCCTAAAACACTGATGGAAAAATGCCTTGAGCTTCCCCTGAAGAAAAGGGCTCTAAAACCCTAATTTGAGGATCATCGCTCCCCTGACATTGGCAGCTTGTGTTAGTTGCTAATTGCACTTCACTAGCCTCGTGCTGTCAGTGTGCTTTTGGCTTGGATACCTGCAATGATTCTTAAAAGGAATTTTTTCCCAAAGTGCACAAGAAGCTTTGTGATCTAGAGGCTTCCAGGATGACGAGCTAGAGGTTGTTTGGCATGGATGAGGTTGAGTTCTCTCAAGTTATCCCTTTGGTCTTATCCCGATGAGCTACCTCTATTGGCTTATTGGGGCTGACCTAGGTTCAAAAGTGATTTAACCTAAAACAATTCTGAAACTATCGGCCCTTTCGGCAACAGTCCGCAGTGCGTGGACTAAATTCTCACCCAAGGTAGTATGGGAGGGTGGTGGAACCAAGTTTTCGCACCCTACGGATGTCTTGATGAAGTCTGGAAAGTTCGTGAGCCGATCCTATGTGCTTGTCCTACTCCGCGCAACCATCTGCAACTTGTACAACTGCTTCCGCGTAGTTCTGTAAAGAGTGCGAAAAGGGGTTGTCTAGATCCTTTATCCTTGTTGTGTTATTGTTATAGATCTTAACTTAATTGCATATACCCAATATTCCCATTAATCATTCAACATTTATAACCAGTGTGCGAAATCATAAACTATAAAGAGATGCATAAATATCACAGAAGTAATAAACACATAGAATTCCATAATCAACTTATCTTTTATTAATCCTCTATTCAAGTACAATCCCAACTCTGCCCTGCATGCTCAACTGCAAGGGTTCATGCACAAAGCTGCGGACTCTACCAGGCCTCTGTGCACTTAGTTGCAGAGCCTCTTCCTACTACTACAACCCAAGACTTGGACTTACAAACTCAGAGCTAATTCAGTATCCAAAACCCATATGACTTCTCAAAGCTAAGACTTAGACTTCCTTTTACCCTTAGAGCCTCACTCTATTTATACAATCCCATGGTCTGCGGACCATGGGTAGGCCGACCCATTCTATATTAAATTACATTATTTTAGGGCAAACAACCTAGACTCTTGCGCTCCGCACCTGTATTTTGTGGGGTCTTTACATTACATTGACCAAAATCGGACTTTAAGCCACAAAACATGCTATGGGGGGATCCACTACCCAACAAGCCCCCAACACAATCATCGTGACTCGTCCCAAGTCACTCAGCTGGTGTGTTGATCTTCGTGCAGAGTTCATCCAACAACCTCTGTGCTTCACTGATGTCCGCTGCACATTCTTCTACTGTTCGTTGTACCAGTTGTGTGCGACTCTCCAATGCATCGTTGTCATGTGAAATTCCTTGCCTTAGTGCTTATATACCCTGCATCTGTGCCAGCTTTCCCTCGATCTTGGCGGTGACCATGAATGCTTCCTCGAGCCAAGGCTGGATGTGTACTTTAAGCACTGCTTCTTTCTAACGCGTGGCATCCACCTGTTCCTTTAGAGCCTGGGCCTCCCTCATCTTGGCCAGTCGCTGAGTAAGGGTGACCATCTGTGCAGTCCCTCAAATATTGTTATAGGCTTACTGCAACTCCTACACTTTTGTCTCTAAACGTTGTAGCGTTGAGACTTCCTACAGTGAAGTGAGGGTGAAGAGTGATTGATCTAACAAGTCTGTGCAATCATGTATGGTGCACTCTATTGCTTCTAACCCTAATTGAATGGCATGGCGCCATTGCTCTGTGACTTTCGGGGGTGTAGAGGGTTGCGCCTTCAGCCATAGCTCCGTGATCTGTAGTTTTAGGTCCAGCTGGATCCTCATTGCTTCCTCCCTTGCCTTGCAAAATCCACCGGTCAATCTGTGGATCTGTATCCCTACTAGTAATTCTGTTGCAATCAATAGCTCAGGGACGCAGCGACATGATTCTTCGATGATTTTCTCCAACTGTTGAGTTTGTGCTACCGCTTCATCGCATTGGAGGCTCAGCTGCTCGATGTTGATTCATTTTTCACTGAGCATCTGTACTGCGCGTCCTTCCCTAGTGTGGAGGTTTGTCATCAATCCATCTTATAGCTAGTATAATATCTCTTATGGAAGGGCAGCCAAGTTTAGGCCAAGTCCCTTGAGCCAACCTATCATAGCTCTGTCCTCCGTGTTATCCGCTGTCAATGCTCCTTCTAGCAGCGTGACGGTATTAGCCATTTTGGTCCGCAGCAACTACTCAGTTGTTGATGTACCCATAGCCCCATAGATGGTATCGTTCCCTACTGTGGGGGCCACACCTAAAGTTCCTGGAGTTGCACCCTAAGCGCCCCCAACACATTATGTTGCTTTGTCATTGCTTCCTGGAGTGCCTCCCTGGTGACTTCACAAACTGTGTCATCGATGTCGTACAGGTCACCCTCAATCAATGTATTAGGCTCCCCATCCAACTTGGAAGCCTTGGTCTTCTTCCGTGGACCTATTCGTTTCATCCCACGCAGCCATTTCAATTGTGTATAAGTGGTGCTTCGGTCCGTGCCTTCCATTGTATCATCTATTCCTCATCCTGTGGTCAGGTTCAAGCCTCGTTCCTCTTGCGTCATGGTGGCCCCTGCTACTATTGTTTTTTCGACAGCCTTGGTCTGCTCTACGGCGCCCTTCGCTCCTTCGTGGGAAACCCTGACCTCCTCAGCGAGTTGCTCATTCCATTTCTGTTGTGCCAGTATCTTGGTGGCATCCTTCTATCTTTGTACTACTGCCTCATTATGTAATGTCAGATCTGGTCCACACCATTCCGGTGGCCATGAGTCGAGCACCGCGAAAATAGCGTCATCTAGTGCGATAAAGGGGAATGTGGTCCACTTCTACTCTAGGTCCTTTTGTGCCCTGATATACACATTGTGCATATCTACTTTAAAGTCTGCAAAGCTCCACAGACTGTCATATACCAAGGGGGATAGGCGCCGTTTTTTGTTGATCCACATTCATATGCTCACCTCCATCGGTACCCATAAGATCTTGGTTTCACAGATTCGCGTGGCATCCTTCATCTCCCATAGCGACACGTACTTTGCTTCCTCTCGCCAATCCCCGTCCAGGGGAGGAAACTAACTGTCCTCTGGCAATTCCCCTACAACTAACAAGATGGATAAGAGAAACCACACGTAGTGGAAGGTCTTACCTTGCTCTTGAGCCTCCTTGCAGTTCGTGAGGAACTCTTTGTAGAGGAACTGTGCCCAGTTGAACCGTATCCCTTCTGCACATTGCTCAGCCAGCACGATGACCATTGCTAGTACCTCATTGCCATGGCATTTTCTCATCACTTTTCCTACCAACAACTGGGTGGTGACTCAGACCCCTTTGTCTTGAATGCTAGTAATAATGTAACCCCTCTACTTTTTCTCCAACTTATATTTCTTTTTCATAGTCTCTACAATCACCAAGTCTCCACTTGTACCAGCTATTTCCGTGGGGTCCCTTCCCATACAGGGAAGCTGATAAATCCTATGAATAAGTTTCACTGTGATGGGAATGGGCTCCTCTAGCCACAAGTACCCATGGTGCACTAGGCAAAGTAGTTGCCTGATGATAAATATCGTGATTGGTGCTCGATGAAAGTGTGGAATCGATAAGAGGTGGAGTAGCTAGCCTCCTCCACCCTGTGCAGCCATTTCTGTGGTTGCAATGTTGTAACTACCCTCTCCTTGCTTTGTTCCATCAGTTGGCTTGTTTCCAAATGAGGCAACTTTTCACTATCCGCAAGGTCCGAGTCTTCAAACTTCATCGTGGGTACGTGGCCCATAGCCAAACCTTCAAATGGAATTCTCTTGGGGAGGAATGGGGTTTTGAGCATGCTTTTAATGGCATCCAAGTCTTTAGGTACTTTTACCCTCCCTTTCCACAGAGGTACATACTTGGGAAACTTTGTTGCGGTGCGCACTGACTGGATATCTTCCTCCATTTCTACCTCTGGTTCAATCTCTTCTACGAATGCCTAGAAATCCTCCTCATCATCATCGCTCTCAATATTAACTACTGTTCCCTTCTCTTCCATATATAGCTTACCAAACTATGGATTTCGCGGAGACATACAGACCGGTCCTGCTGCCTGTGGGCCCTTTTTGGGCCTTGACATCTGGGGTGATTTAGGGATTTCTGGTGCATACCCTATTAGTGGTGTAGAACTCTACGTTGCTCCATTTGTTATTGTCATTATTCTGATCAGAGAATCATGTGTCTCCTTCAACAATGCTTCAAACCACGGACTTGTTCTTACAACCTCCAAATTCGTCAAGTTCATACCCACTTGATAACGAAAAAACTGAATTCTCAAAATTCCAAGGGTTGTTCGGTGGAGAGCCACTTGTGACTTATAGGCCCTTTTTAATTCAAATTCAATTGTTCCCCCCATATTAGGCTCATTAATGCGAGAATGGTAGCAAAGAGCCCCAAATCTAGGTCTGACTTTGTGTCTTAATTGTCCGCCGCCTACTCCTCAATGCCTTAAATTGGACATCTTGTCATGAACAGTGACCCCAACAGTCACTCTCTAGCCTGCCCATGTGGTAGCGTAGCCTCTTGTGCACAACTCTCTTTCAACTACTGGGAGCGCTAAGATTGTGCTTCCTCCAACTAGTCAGGTGGTTGCACTACTGGTGCGAGGCGTCAAGTCACCTCTAAACCCGCTCTGCGTGCCCTCCTTAGTTATCCTCGTGCCAATCATTACCTTGTGTTCTTCCTTATGCGGTGTGCTTCCTTGGTTACCTTTTCTGATAAGGTGTGGTCGCAGCCATGGTGGTATAGCAAAAAATTCTTGACAACAATCTTCTAGTGCGGTGTTAGGGTTGCCCATACATGGCCTTTCCTTTTATCAACACGTAATGCTTACGAAATTTTGGCTTCCAGTTTTCTAATATCCTTATCCATTAATAGGCGTTTTTGCTTCAGTCGTACCTGATCTTCTTTGCATTCGTGAGGCTCACGATTCCCTCGTTGAATAGATTCTTAAATTTGCATATGTTCGTGCTTGCGCGGCTGCATAATCTCTTCGCTCTAGTCTTCATGCACTGTCGCAATTATGGGAGTTATTTTGTGAGGATTCTTTCCCAAAGCTATGGCCTCGACTCTGCTCGTCGTCTTTGGAATCATTTCCACGCTCAGGTTTTTTCACATGGTCCTATAGGCCCATCGGACCACTGGCATGTGTAGGTCCCAATCAGTTCATTCCACCTGGTAAACTTTGTTCATGATTCCACATATCTTTGTGAATGCTCCGACGTGGAATATTTGTGGTGTGCGTCGCTTTCCCTACTACCGCATCAGGTTCTGATTTCTGATCCCTATTCTAGGATGTGCTTGCACAGCGCATGTCTGCACCCATCGACACAAGGGGGCGTGCAAGTTGCTTCGTCCTAGCTTCATGGCTCTCATTCGACACTAGAGACTTCCAAACCATAAGCGCATCCATCTTCCACATTCACGCCAGTTTCCAATAGTCTTCTGATGTGTACTCCACCATTGTGCAAGTGTCGCGCATAACGCCCATTCCAGCGCACTATACCATTGTTGCTCTGGTACTACACTTTCAAATTTGTCTAAGAATTCATCCACCGCTATTACCCCATCATATGTTGGCAGTTCCTTTGATTGTATCGTCACACACCGCAGTGATCTAATAATCATGTTGCAATTTAGCATTGTTACTTCATGCAACCGGTTCTACCAGCGTTGATTTGAATCCAATGTACAAGAATTGTCGCATCCCCACAAGATTCTCCCATCTGCAGTCAGGGTCACTCGATCATGATCTTGTGTTGTTATCTGGTAGATGCAATCTAGCTCATCGTCATTGTCCTCATCGCACACGGGTTCAATGTAGCATGCTCCTTCGGCTAGATCTAGTGGAACTACTACGCGTAGGGATTTTTTCTCGAATATCATCTTCCACTTTTTCAAGTTGATGACTCCATTCATATCAGTGACCCAGTTCTATTCCTAGCAACACAGGATAAGGATTGTTATAAGAAGAATTTCGGCATAAATCACATGGGAATGCATGGACAGGCCCGTGTTGCAGTGGTTCCCTATTCAATTACGAATGGCCAACCAACAGAAGATTTTGCCCATGGTGAGGTTGCAAGGGGTAACAATTGATATCTAAGGCGCGAGCACGCAGACGAAATTTGAAGTGATAGATATTGTGGATGACAACAATCCTTATTGTAGAATTGAAGCTTCTGTGATCCATCATAGTTATAAGAAGAATTTCGGCGTAAATCACATATAGAAAGACCTTTGTCGACGCGTTTCGAACCAACTAGTGTGGTTCATCGTCAGGACAGGTTGAAGAAACAGATCCAGTCTAGCATGTTAAATAGTCTAAGTAGAGACTCCAATGGCTAAAAAAGATTAACGGCTAATTTTTGACTTTAGGACCCAGGTCAAATTTTCATTTATTAATTTAATATTATTATTATTATTTATTATTTTATTTATGGAACCAAGTTAAATTAGGTAAAAATAAATAAAATAAATTAA